>JABUQX010030951.1:0-15000 GCA_015478945.1 Trachelipus rathkii | reverse complement strand
TTATTGAATAGTTTACATTGATAATATAAAAATAATAGAAGTACATAATATTTAATTAATTACATAATATGTCACAAATAAATACATACTATATATTTAATTAATTACATAATGTATGTAATTAAAATTTACTTCATATAACTTTGATAAAATAGATTTTAATATATAGTGATGAATTTAATTAGTTATAATTTACTTTATATGGAATGTGTAAAATACTATCTCCCTTTGAATAGATATATATAATATACTACGATACATAAGATTAATTAGAATGAGAGCAATTAGTGAGTGACATTACTAAAATTGCATACATGCAAACATATATACTTATATATACATTCATATGCAATTTGTATAACTGTACTAATGCTATATATAATATTGAGCAAATAAAATAACGTTCAATTATTCATATATTTTATCTTACAATATTAGCATACTCAAAATTTTATATAGACTATTCAAATGCACATTCCTGCGAATTTCAGTCAATTATATCAATACTAATTTCATAACTATCTGTTAGTCCAATTCATACGATTTTACAAAACATTTCCTTACACAACTATACATAACGAAAATAGGACATTTACTTAGCAATTAGAAATACGGAATTACAAAACAATTGCATAACAATTTAAACTAGATACGTACTCAAATAATATTAAATGTCAGTATACATACACTCAAGTTTCATGACATAATTATATATCAAATATTTTATATTTACAAGCGCAGCGTATCGTTACAAATTTTACAACAACATCGTATCTTTGCATCATACCTCATGGCATCTTAATATTTTATATATCCATATATATATTAATCAATAATTAATATTATATATATATATAGTATATATATTATATATAATATTAATAAATAAGATATATATATATATAATTAATGAATTATATATATATAATATTATTATATAATTAAATATATATATTATATATTAATATATATTATATTATATTATACAGATCATATTATATATTATATATATAATATATATTTATTATTAAATATATATATATATATATATATAATATATAATATATAATATATTATAATATATATATTAATTAATATATATTAATATAGATATATAATAATTATTAATATATATATTTATAATATATATTATATTATTAGTTTATTATATATATATATAATATATATATATATATTATAATATAATATTATATAAATATATTAATAATATACATAATTATTATATATACAATTTAAGCAAATACATATTATTGATATAATACTATTATTTTAGCATTTTTAATATATTACGCTTTTTAGTTGAGTGAATAATTTTAATTCCAATTTTAAACTTTCGTTATATTTTTTTGAGTCTGACTTGTTATTATGTCTTTAGTTGTATATTGTTGTTGTTGTCGTCTGTATTGCGTAGCTTAGTGTTGAGCATAAGTAATTTTACGCTATAAGGTATAGTCAGCTTCGGGCTTTTACTTATCTGAGATCTTTATACCCAACATCGCGTAGTCTAAAACTTCTCTAACTCTTTGCATCAGTGATAATATCCAACTCCTCCTCTAACTCATCAATCCTCACTAAATCTATCTCTATTGTATCTTAATAACACAGTAATTTGGTGACTAAGAATTTCACTCTTATCTATACACGTTTAATTATTATATAACTCTTAATATACTTTTATTCATTAATGCATCTAAGACCCTTGCAAGTGAATATAATGTATTGACCTGAGCGTCTGCTCATCAATATAACACAAGCTCCTTATCGCTGGTAGACACGCTTCTAAATCGTTTTATAGATCTTTGTAGATAACGAAAAGTAAAGATCCTAAATATCTAATGAAAAGCTGTAGCTTATAAAATCTTATTTCCCTACATCAGCTCACTATGGTCCGATATTGTTTCTAAGTTTGGTACAGAACCTCGTTACACTTACTTCTATTTGGTAAATATTCTTTACTACTTCTCTACTAAGACTGTTATATCTTTCATTATCCATAAAATTTCTGATGATCCTCTATTTTAGAGTGATTTCCAATGTACACATTACATACTGAAATGTTGTAATTCCGCTTTACATACTGATTTTGGTGTGTGAGAGGCTGAATGATTTAAATCTCAACGTATTACTGGTAATCAAAACTAATTATAATAAAGAATCCTACATCACATCATTACCAGATTCTGTTACCCAACTACATATATCTATATTGATACAACACTTGACCTATGGTTTCACATAGTCCCTTTATCTCTATAAATATACACTACCTTCGCTTACCATTGGTTAATCTGACTCCATACACTTAATATCTCTATAAATATATTTAAACACTTTCTCCCCAACACTCCATTTCACTGCTACCTTATCAGCTTTTATTGTTTCATTGCACTCTTATTGTTCGGCTGATTGTGAGGGGCTGCGTTAGTCTTCTATCGCTATACAATAACTAGGTAATAATGTAACTCAGCTGTATCTCTTGTATGCTTGACTATCTGACATTCTGCTAGTATGAATAGTAAGCTGTATATCTTTGACGGGTAAATGTAGTAATGTATATCCTTCTTCAGTACTGAAATATCTATCATTCTCTTCATATCATAATCAATATAATGGTACTCGAATCGTTGTCTATGTTTCTCTGTATCATTATCAGGCTAGGTAGACAGTGCATATAATATCTGGTATGAATATGTAAATAAATTCTACGTTTCTTATCCTATCACTCATTGTATTAATTTTTACATTCAGCTAAGAAATTCGTTCAGGGATTACTACTTCGACGAGCAAAGTCAGTGAGGCTTCATATTACAATATAACTGAAAGTTTTTTTCCAATCATTGTTACAGAATTCTCGAAATTCTTTCCATACGACTAATTCTACTGGCTCTTTACTTTGCTAAATAAATAACATTCTCATTCTTAAACAACTTCTGTAAATTCTAGTTCTTTTTTCCTGCCTTATTTCGATACTTTGATGAGTTTATCTGATAGCTAATCTCATAACTAGAATAGCCAATGTCATCTATTCTCGGCCGTTTCACGGTGGTGACCTCATCATAACTTCAAATCACCTTGAGTAACTCGAGTGACTGGTAGATGCCGCATTCATTCCGCCGTCCCTCTACAGGTATTTAGCTCTATGAATACTATTAGCTCATGAGTGAATTATACAGTTTAGAGCTGGTAGCTATATATGATGGAACGTAGAGAACATAAACACGTAAGAACGTGTATGGTAATGCGGAGTAAGACTCTAGAGATGAATTGACCTACTCTCTCCAAGGGATCTTTTTATATAAAGAGCGAGAAGGGGCTGTTTCGTGCTAGCCCCGCCCGTTAGAATACGTGGTGCAGCAAATTATACGTGGCAGTAATTTTCTTTATCTGATACTAGTTGATTGCACCGCTCTCAAGCAGTTGAGTGGGGAGCACAGTCTGCAAGAGAACTCTCGAATATATCTCATTAAGAGCGTCAGTTAATACAACTAAGAGGAGGAAGTTCACGAGGAGAGTTTATCTGAATCTACTGTTTAGCAAGTATCCACAGATAGCTAATAATCATTATGTGGACACGATGAACAAGAGGATATTGTTCAATTGCGTGTGTTGAAACTCACCTCCGTCAACTCTCGCATGGGACGCCAGTGCACCGTCTGTGTGAAACCGTTCGTTCGTCACCTGCGTTCGTACCTCTCGCAAGTATCGGCTTACTCTCGTCAGCGTCGCAGAGTCGTGATGCCGTACGTTCGCAGTGACAGTTGTACCTAGTGAAAGAGCGGAATCTACCACGTGTATTGTGGTTGTGTGCCCGCACTGATAGACATAGGGCGGAACGTGGACGGTATCATCAGAGGACGCCCTTTGCTTACTTCTCACGAATCGGTGAAATGAGAAAAGGGGTCAGTCTACGCTGTCTACGGAGCTCTCGGTCAGGTGGCGTCGGACAAACATACGCTCCCCTGGTGTGTGTGCCTCCTCCTTGCAGCCTACTTCGAGTCTTACGTTATGGGGTCGTAGGGTGCGATGCTCTACTGCTTCTCTCTCAGTGGCGTTGTATCTGCAGAGGTGGGGTCGTCAGCGCTTCTCTCTTTGCGCGTTCTCTTAGAAGTGTGTGTAACGCAAGGTTTCAAGGGACGATGAAGTCATAGTCGCTTTTCCTTATGTATCTCAATTCGTAACTGTTCAGAATTAGCCTAATACGCCATTGTAGCAAAGATTCGATGCACTACGTAATATGTCATGCATAAAGGAGGCGGGTGGTATCTGTTACCCATCTAGATAAGACACGTAAGGTATAATCTGAACAGTGACGACCGTTCGTATTAGCGTACTTGTCCAGGATACGGAAAGTGACTCTGTTTGAGATCTGCTGCCACAGCTGTACTCCGATTTGATTTGTGTCGTCTGCGCGATGCGGAGTGGTGTAGTCAGATAGCTCGGAGTGGGGTGGCTGGCCTACCAACATCAGTGGATATATTCAGATCAAGCCCATAGTTGCTCTGCATTTTTGATTAGCTGTCTATATCCCAGCTTCGTGACAAGCGAATGCTCGGAGAAAATTTTATTCTTGCAATTCGTTATCTGAATCTGCTCCCTCGCCCATTAACTCGCCAACCATATTGTCTTGTGACTCTGCTTCGACTGGGTCTCGAGTGCTTGCGTCGTCCGACCATATCCCAAAGGTTTAATATAAGCATTATGCGCGCAGTGAGCATCTCTACAACTCGATCCATAACATAGCAAGACAAAAAAGATAACTGTCGGCGTGATTCAAAAATCTTATCAAGCCATGGTACATGCGTGTGGAGTAGTGAAGGGCGCTTAAATGCCGCTGAATGAAAACTGAAGAAGCGCTTTTTGCTGCGGTATTCCTTCAATTAAAAAGGTTCATAATGCTTGCATCATCCGTACAAAAGTGCTCCTTAAAACATTCTGATGCACTTTGTGTTGTATCAGACCAGTCTGCCTCTAGCAATAACGGTAGGACGGTGTCGGTTGGGTGAGATGGGATGCTAGTATCGGCTATTAATGCTCTTTCGTCTGCATAAACGTACCAGCATCTCTTAGCAGGCCAAGATTCAGACCGCCCACGTTGGAAATAGTGTGAGAGACGGCGTCGCAGATAGCTCCGGTTTAGAAGTTCCACTAGTCGGGTGTGGCACCCGGGGGAGGATCATGATTACGGAGTGTTCTTCGAGGTGCGAAATGTGCCAAAAGGTCAAAACACTTTCTAATGATGCAATTTGGCACTAACTAGATTGTTTAATCTTTTGTCCAATTGCACGTGGGAAGCCAACTTGGTAGATAGGCAGCGGACAGTCGCTGATTTTTGTGATGACGCTTTATTCGCGTGTCCATATGTAGATTGCGGGCTTGGACACGACTTGCTTTCGCCGCGAGGGGCCACTCTGGGGAGGGAATCACGTGCGCGCGGACCGCCCACCGTGGCGGCGGCCGCGTAGAGTCAGCAGTACGGAAACCCTGCGCTGATAACGCTGTCATCTTGAGGGATCCGGATGTGTGGTGCGTGATGCGTAGACAGCGAAACGATTCCAGTGCGCAGGATACTGCGTGCTTTTTTGGCCCCATAGGCGTGTTCTTTCAGAGTGTCGAAGTGGACTTCTTCAGTTTCGTCGCCTAACGGCAAGCGTTGCGAGATTCCTACGGAATAGATGTCATCCTTCTCTCCCCCTCAATCGCGTGGACTGCGGCGCTCGAGACGCTATGGCGGCGAAGTCGTTAATGGGCGACAGGTCAATGTGTATACGGCGGAAAACCACCCCGCCTGCCTTGTCGGACATAGTCCTCAGCGGTTTCATCTGCTAGTAAGCTATTTACGAGCACGCTTCCTTTACCTTATTAACGATGCTTTCCTTTTATAGTACCACATAGAGAAGTAATTCTCATTCTGAATATGAACTGACTGGTATGTGGCATTTTTCTTTTCCCCTTTTCAAAATGGTATTTCAATGACTCTGATCTCGGGCATCTATTCGTAAGCGGAAACAAGAATCTTGATCCTCGGGTTCAAGGTCAAGATGCTTACCGCCCGCAATAAAAAAAAAAAAAAAAAAAAAAGGTATAAAATTCAGTTGTTATAGAGTATATGTTATGAAACCAGAAATAAGATTGAATACACATTTAAATTGATTGAGTTAGATAATATTTTTTTTTAATATTTACTTCTGATATTTTTCTTTATATTGGAATACGAATTATATAGGACATTGATTCACTGAATTTAAGTACGTAGAAAATGATATAGAGCCAAGATTATAATGATGTAGGGGCTGTACTCGTAAAACTCGTCTGCATGACATATTACGAGCATAAGAATAAGAGTGAAGTTGGCTTTTAGAAAGGAGTAGGGTAAAACACTATCTGGGGGGCAGTAGCATTTGCGCATTACCCCTGAGCACCCACCTTTGAGCGAATCCGCCCATGTAGATGATTGATTAGATATAGAGGATGAGATTAAAGAGAGATAATGATAGATGTAAGATTAATAATATAGATAATTATAGATAGATTAATATATTTATATAAGTAATATATAGAATTTATATATATAATATAATATTATAATTAGATGAATAACCAATTTTTATTAAGATATATATATATGATATGGTATGAATTCAAAGAATTAGATTATATATATATATATAAGATATGATTATATTAAGAATTATATATAGATATATATAGATATTAATAGTATATATAAAGATAGATTGGTAATATAGAAAAGGTATGGTGACATGAAATTCAAATGATTATATATAAAGTAAAAATAGATATATATAATATATAATATATATATTAATATGAGTATTATATTATATATATTATAAGTAATAATATAATATATATATAGAGTAGTGAAGATATAGATAGATAGATAGAGATTATAATATATATATGATATTATATATATATTATATAGATAGAGTAATATATAATATATTATATATATATACTTATTTATGAAAATTACGAGATCGCGCACGTTTTCTTTTCTTTTCACTTACTTTTACTTATTACTATCATAATAGTGACATCTTATTTGTATAGAGGACATCTAAAATTGCTTACTTCTATATCTTTCTAATTTCGTAAGTAACTATTAACCATAATAATTAAATCATGTGCCTTCTCAAAAAGAGGGAAGCTATGACTTCGTCATAATTATGTTGTGGTATTTCAATTATTCATGGAGCAATAGTTTGATCTCTATACTCGGATCAATCATACTCTTTTGATTCTAACATCCTACATATATGTGAGAATATGCTTCAAGAATCAAATGTACTGCGATTTATCATGTGCATCTCTTATTCAATATTTATTGTATAGCGTATATTATATATTCTTATTCTCTTTCGTATAACTTCAATTTGCTCTCTCGAATTGACTGTTATAATTTATATGATAATTATAAGTTTTATGTATCTATTGAATTATGCAAGTAAAATATAATGAGAGGTGGAGAAGTAGTTGCTATATGTCAGTTCATTTACTAATTAAATTTAGATATATATAAGATATAGAGATTATTTATAGAGTATATATATGATATATATAAGAATAGATATAGATTATATAATATATAGATTAAGATATATATATAAGATAGATAGTAATTAGATGTAATATAAGATTAGTATATAGAGAAATAAGATATTAGATGATATTGATATATATTAGAGAGATAATAGTTATATATAGATAAGAGATATAAAGGTTAAATTAATGGGTTCGTAATTATGAAGTGCAGTGTACAAAAAAATAGTTAGATAAATTTGTATATGGGTAAGTAGAGTGATAGAATAGTAAAGTATAATGCAGTTAGGGGATATTAGGTGAGAAGAGTAGAAATTCTAGAATTAATGTATAATTATAGTAAGCAGAAATAGTAAGGGTAGGATGATATATACTATATTGTATAAAATTAATTTAATTATCAAATTTAATGTTTCAGTTATAATAAATATAATTATGTATAGAAGGGAGAATAAGCACAATATTAATAATAATTTTAGGTACAAAAAAAGGGAATAAATAACCTCAATAACGCACACTATAAGCAACTATGTATATATATGACTATATATTATGTAGTGAAGTATTACTATTATAATAGCACTAGTAGATTCATATAGGTAACATATTAGCAAGTTATCTAAATGAATATGATGGTATACAGATAGTGAGTACGTTGCCATATAAAATAGTTTAAATTACTACATCTCTGCTAGAATTGAGACTTAGTATACATCTGTGCATCCAAAAGCAGATGCTGATAACGTGACGAGATATATCGCGCAAAGATGTGTGTTTCATAATCGTACAAGCCACAGCTGAATGGGGTACGGATGAGAGGCATCATACATCACACTGGATGAAGGCGGGGAGGGAGGCCAAAAAGCATTGTTCTAGTAGTTACCATAGGACAGAGTATATCTTGGGTAAATGGCAGGATTGATGCTCTCACGAACAAATAGCTATCAAGTAATATCCGCATTGTCGTTCCTAACACCGAATTACCATTTTACTCGGCTTGACTTGGTTTCGGAAGACGCGACTTAACTGCCTTCATCGGGCTAAATTAATGATGGAATGATAGCACGCATTTGCATATACACGGTCACTATTTATTTGGAGTCGTCGTGATCGCATCGAAGTGGCATAAGTAATGAGACAACGTATTATAGAACTGAATAAAGCTGACATATGTTTTCGTTGCACATAGCTAGCTCCTCCATGCCCTATTAAGGTACTTAAATTTTCTGGCACTTTTAATCGAGGAGAGCTATAATTTGGGAGGCAAGATTGCGTAGGAGTGATTTAGGAGTCTGTAACTAGCATCTGTTGAAATGGGGTCCTGCGTGGACAACTGGGACGAAGACTTCGGTCGCCGCTGAAAGTGTAGGGGGCGTTAATTACTGATGGGAGTAAGAGAAAGAAGCATTAGGTTATTCGAAGTATGACTCAGATCTTCAACTTAAAAATCTTATCTGACTGCCCCAAAATTCACTAAATTGAGTTCCGAGATGAGCTATTGTTTGATCTCAGGTACGCTTTGCAGAGCGCGCTGATTGGGGGTGGAGGCCATGGAAAAACTACTCGTTCTCTCATATTTAACTACTTCGGTAATGTCATATATTCAGATGATTTCGAGAATCTCGTTGGCAGGTAGAGTAATATGGAGAGATTAATTCAGTATACAGAGCTAAGCGCACTAGTTTAGACATAAAGGAAAGTGCAGACGAAACGACTCGATATGAGTTTACTGAGATGACCTACTGAAAAAAATTTCTGGCTCCTTGATGCCTAAAAACATCTCTAAGAGACTTTTTGTGGTAAAATCTGCCTATTTATTCATCCACTTTAATTATTGTCGCTCTATAGAGATGGATTCTGTTGCTAACTCTTCCTTAGCTGATAGGCCAATCTCTTCGGGCTCCTTTTTCATCTAAATAACAACCCTGAAGAATTTGGGTAATCCTCTTTCTGCTTACTCCTTTCGCTTCTCAGGTTTCCCATGATCTGTATCGTTACCTCGATGATAAATGATATCAATAATGATGATAGTGCATGGGATTCTGAGTTCTATGGATTTAACGGGCGGAAGGCTAGTGGCCCGGAGCATATACCTCCGACTACGGTTATTTGAGGGAGATGTGATTCCAGAGTGACGACCTGTCTCTACGAGTGTCAAGAAACTCTTACTCTCTATTAGTGAGATCTTTAAATACTAATACTTTTCGCACTCATCAATGGCTGGAGCGCGCTTATGAATCCAGACCGGAGCCACGAAAAAAAGGTTGCCGAGCTACTATGAAACTTATAGAACGAATCAGCTTCACTTAAGTAGCTTGCATCAACTATGTCATATCTATAAAACTTTTGCAACTCTTCTTAATAACTTCAATTTTACCATGGATCACTGGTAGTATGACTCGAATGATTGCCCTTCTTATTAGATTCTTACAGATAGATAGTGTCATTAGTATACGATTCTCATTCAATTAGAGGTGTCTTAATACTGGTGACATAATTACTATTCTATTCATAACATGATTTATGCGTTGTACTTTACGTGACACGACTTGAGGAGAGATTCATGGGGAGTCTTGCTGTAGGAGAGAGTGACGCTTGATCATATCCGAAGTGCCTAGATCCAGAAGTATATTGACCGGTAAGGGATATTATTTGTGACACGGTCACTATTAGCATCTCTCGTAAAGAGCTCGCCTTCCTTGTAGTGTGTTTCCTGCCTTCGGGACTTGTGCTTTTACTCTTGATTACTGTTAAGTGATCTTTCTCTCTGGGATCGCTCCATATCAGAGCTCTGTCTTTGAGGAGGGATGCCTCGTTACCTGTCCGTTTCCTGGTGGTAACTGTATGATAGGAGAAGTTTTCTAGAAGACCTGGAGGAATTAGAACAGGAAGTGATTCTGATTGTTAATCTTCCAACGTTATTTTTCACTACTATTTCATCAACGATCATCCTCAGCTGTCTGGATCCAGTACTCTGTTCACTTTACCTTGATGACCTACTAGTAAGCTGATCTCTAGTTATATAGAGAGTAATCTCTTCGTCGTACAAATTACATTTCAAAATCTGCTTCTCCTCTTATTGTACTTCGTTAAGAATGATTGCCTCTCGATCTGTCAGCTTATGACTTCATGTATTCGGGTATATACTTGCCTGAATCTGGGATGGGATTTCCATAGTTTAGGTAGGATCTTTTACACGCAACCTTGTAAAATTCAATACTCTT
Organism: Trachelipus rathkii; assembly: GCA_015478945.1. Taxonomy (NCBI): domain Eukaryota; kingdom Metazoa; phylum Arthropoda; class Malacostraca; order Isopoda; family Trachelipodidae; genus Trachelipus; species Trachelipus rathkii. Next base: position 4,192 of record JABUQX010030951.1, on the reverse strand, counting down.
TATAAAAATCATTAAGACATCTCTACTATTAATCTCCACTCTCAAAACACCTATCGCGAATTCTCTTTCCTATTTCTTTGATGGCTCCTTAAAAGCGATTCTCTCCTGTGATAGAATGATATGTCTCTTCCATAAACAGTTATACAAATTAAAATTGCGTCAGAACATCAAAAACTAAGCATCGCCTTCATGAGAACTTTCTTAATGGTTGTACTAAGTGATAGATAGATATAGATGTGCGTTCAAGAAAGCTGGGAGTCTTCTGTTCAGTTGCGGGAAATTTTTTTCTCTGCACAGCTACTCCAGGTGTGTGAGGTGCTGGTAAAGGGGCCGTTAGCTCTCGCACAAATTAACGCATGGAAAAGTTAGATCGGAACTGGGCTGCGTCAAACAATACTATAGGGGCGCAAGGCGATGCCGGCGACAATCGCGACCACTTCTATTGGATAGGGTTGAGTTCTAGAGCTAAAAGGACTAATAAACTGTCCCCTACTTCCAAACTTCTCTTGACCTCTATCTCTGCGACGTTACGTTGGCACATATATCGCATATTTTTTATGGTATTCTCGAGAAGGCAAGTATATGAAAGATTAGAACCGTACATAGTCTAATAATCGCCATTTCTCCACCCTGTACACAGCCGTACGTCATGTGTCACAAGGCGTTTGTGAGTTGCCTCTCTGACTCTTTGTCTAAATCGCAAAATCTCGAGACGCTCTGGCGGCGGAATTATGCACGTTAAAAGATGTGTAGAAAGCTCTAATTTCGAAAACAGCAGAACAGTTGTTCTTTGTTGTGGTCGAATGCCTGTCGTGTCATATTGCCAAGCCTAATATCTGTGTTTTTATGAGAGGGAATAAATTCCTGTTTCCTTCGTATCCTTTTTCTTGTGCTTTTATCTCAACTCTTATCTGTGGAAATTATATAAGATACTTTTTCCTCCTTAATAACAGTCCAAATCGTCTTCATGCGCTCACATCTAAGGAGCTGATAATTGCGCTCTTTCAGGACTGGGGATTGGTTGAGATATATGTTTATAAAAAACACAGTTCTATTATTCGCGTACACGCCGCTCAAGTTAATGTGCGAAAGGCGTCCTACCCCATGTAGAAAGTGAACTTTTAGGATCATAAGAGCAATCAAATTTCTGATAAATGTGAAATTCCGATATGAAAATAGGAGAACTCTCCTATTAACGTAAATTAGTATATATAATTAATTGGGAGAATTTATGTGGATGTGAATTTGATTAAAAAATAGGAGAAATATAGTTATTGTTGGAAACGACAAATCATTTGAATATCTATTAATATAATTAACTCATCTAAAATATCTCTTATAGTATTTACATATGTGAGGAATTTCTCACATAATGTGTAATAAACATTTCCTTAATACACGTAAAAAGCAGAGTTTTTTTTTTCTGATTTTGTTTTAAACCAAATTGATAAATAAAAAATAAAGTTATTTCTCTTATATGTTTTTTTATTTTTTTTTTTTTTTTAGATTTATACTTATTTATAATTAATATTTTCATTACCAAATATATATATTAATTATATATATATAAGTAAATTAAACTGTCTAGGAATAAATATAGTAATAGTTCACTTTTTAAAATAAAATCCTATTTAATAACTTTAAAATTACTATTCAAAAATAATCAAGACTTGTATACTATCAACTTTTAAAAATGTTATCTGTTGACTTTATGATAGCGTGATAATAATCTGAGAGTTGAGTGAGTAAAATATTGAAAGAATAAGTATAAACAGGGCAAATTAACCAAATAGTTCCTTAGATGTTAGGTTGAGAGGAAACAGACTGTGTCAACAGGTAGCTTAACCAAATAATACGTATATAATGAAATTAATATATAATAGATATATAATGAGAGAATATATGTATATATAAATATAATAATAGAGATATATATATGAATAAATAATAATATTATAGATAATATATATATAATTTATAGATGTAAGTATATAATATATATACATAGTAAAGTAATTACTATAAGATATTAATGATTATATTAATAGAGAGTTTGTGAGTATCTTATAATATGTAGAGATATAGATATTTGATATATATATATTATTATATTTATGAATTATCTGTTATTAGTATATAGTAAGAAAATAGTTATATAGATGAAATTAAATATATATTAATAAGATAAAGATAGATATTAAATACTCAATATAATATATAGATAAGATAATATATATAATAGATGAATATATTATATATTAATATAAGAGAGATATATATATTTATATAGATAGAGAGATATAGATATAGATGAGTTTGTTAATTTTCCAAAATGAAAGTATATATCTAGCATAGAGTAATAGATGATGATGTGTTATAGAAATAGCATTAGCTATTATAAATAAAAGAGAGTAAAGGGGGAAATACAATCTATATATTATATAATGAGAATAGATAGAGAGAGAGATATAGTATATATATATAGATAATATAAGATAATATAGATTATATATATATATATAGATATGATATATAATAGAGATATATGGATTTAGAGTATATACTTTCTATATTTATAGTAAGATAGTAGAATGAGAGAGAGAGAGTATGTTAAGGTGGCCGCCGCCCAGACTCAGAATTATAGGGTGGTCGCGGGCGTGGTCAGTGCTCGCTCGGTGCGTGGTGTGGTGTGTGTGAGGAGGCAGTGGGAGGGGAGCGACCGGTTGTGCTCGTGGTGATGAGCGGAAAACTTGGCTCTCTCGATCAGTGCACTGAAAAAACTAGGGTGTGCGGCATCGGTGGATTATATGCATGTCACGTTATAATATATAGGTATGCTGAAGTGTGACTCTATGGTGGATGTGCTCCCATTTCCACGTGATAAATACAATATCTGTTATAGAAATATAGTCTATGTAAATAATGGCTTAGCTGTTTTTGTTAAGCTTCAACATAGTTGTGAATTGATAATGTATAAGCTTTATTATGTTTCAATAATTATATATTTTATAATAAGTTAATAAATAAATATACTCTTATGTTATTTTAAATTATATTTAATAAAGAAAATAAGATTAAGGATAGAGATATTTTGTAAATAGATAATATATATATTATATATATATATATAGACTTTATATATATATATATATATATATATATATATATATATAGATATCTTATATATTATATACTATATATGTGGTCGTGTGTGTGTGTGTGATGTGTGTGTGTGTGTGTGTGGTGCGTGTGTGTGTGTGTGTTCTGTGCGTGTTTTGCTGTGCTTGTGTGTGGTATGGCAAAACTTGAATTTTAATTCACATATAAGGATTAGAAACGAGATTCTTGTAACTGAATATTAAGGAAAATGAAATTAAGGAAAATATATATCAAATCCTTGAATCTTCAACACTGCTATAATAATAATAATAATAAAAAATTAATAATAATAATATAATAATAATAATAATAATAATAATAATAATAATATATAATAATAAATAATAATAATAATAATAATAAAATAATAATAATAATAATAATAACAATAATATCTGAAGTTCTCTAAAGATTTTAAATAACAAATATCTTGCCTTAATAATCAATACAAAAGTATTTTAACTTTCAATTTTTTTTTTATTACTGCTTTTGTATTTTACTATTTATTTTGGAAAAAAATAAAATTAAATAGTATTAAATAAGTAAATAATTAATAAAATAATAATAATATATACATATAATAATATGAATTTGATAATAATAAATAATAATAATATGATATTATTAATGAATATAAATACCATTTATAATATACCATAGAGTCACTAAAGGCAGTTGATCATATTGAAAAATTGTTCAAGTATTGATACAAATGTTTTCGAAATAAATAGTTTATATAAGAATTAATGTATAAGTATATAAAAAAAGGAACGGTTTAATTTCCCTATTTTATGAGTAATCTAAAATTGCGGTTAGATATGATATATAGAGTGACTTTATAATAGATGACGAAGTCAATAGTTATTTTGGTCCTGTTTGAAGCCGTATCCGAATAATATTATTATACCTATGCCTAATGTTTGTATATTTCATAATTATCATACTGACAAAGGACATATTTCAAACAACAACAATAATATTTGAGGTGTATCATTCCTGTATTATTAATATTAATATATTCTTATACTAACAT
>JABUQX010030950.1:0-32500 GCA_015478945.1 Trachelipus rathkii | reverse complement strand
TAAAACCTCTCTCCTTAATTCATAATTAATATTTCACTCGAAGATTTAATATTTTATAACATTTTGGTCTTTTTACATAATGTAATTTAATTAATATAAAGTGATATAATTGAAAAGGGCAGGAAAAAATGTTTAATTTTTGATCTCTTTTCATAAAAGCACCAAAAAATGAATATAGTAAAAAATTATTTCTCATTTTTCCTGTTAATCATTGTTAACTAAATATATTTTACACTTAAATGTGAAATAATAATTTATTTGTTTTAATTTAGAATTATTGAATTAATTTTAATTTTACATAATAGATTAAATATCACAAAAAAAAAAAAAGATAAACCTTTCATTTTTTATTTTATTCTTTTAATGAATAAATAATAAATAATTAAAATGGATTTTAATAAAAGTAAACCTCTCATTCTTTTTACAGTATATATATATAGTTATATATATATATATAAGACTAGATATATATATTATTTATCATCTATTATTGATTTATATATATATAATAATATATATATATATTATAGTAATATATATATATATATATAATATATTAGATATAAAAGATTAGATAGATAGATAGACTAGATAATAGATAGATAGATAGATAGAGTGATAAAGATAAGAATTAGATAGATAGACTTTAGACTTTAATTCTTTATTATCGTAAACAAGTACATTTTTAAAAGTAATTAAAATATAAAAATCCCAAAAACTAAATAACAATAATAATAATGTAGAAATCATCTCAAAGAATCTTCTCTACTTTGTATAAACCAAATTCTGCTTTTAAGGCATCACAGATCATTCTGAAAAATATTGAAACGTCTAATTGTATTTGATTTGGAAATATTTTTTCTATCATCTCTTCACCAGTCTACCTCTAATCAATAAGGATCGATTCTTATCAATAAATTCACATGGTCTATTAAATAGCCTAAAAACTGTGCATAATTTCATATAATTTAAATAATGTTTAAACATCAACATTCCAAGACTATTACAAACACCATGGTTACTAAATTTCGTTGAATTTTTAAGGGTCTTCTTAATCGCATTGTGAAAGCCAGTTTCAAATTGTTTCATCAATTGACTACTGTTAGCTAAGTTAACCCATAAATCTGCTCCATAAAATGTTGTACAATAGGATCTTAGCAAATACAAAATCATTCAGGGATCCATGATCTAAAATCTACGCCAAAATAAATTAAACTTACCAAAGATTTGTTCTTGCTCTTTTAATACCAAAGCTTTCTTCTAAAAATTATTGATAATAAAAACCCAAGTAATATAGAATGAGTTGCATATCAAGTGAATCACCTGGACAAGCTTGAAATTCATACTTGGATTTTCTATTATTTTGCCTTTGTTTTCTGTGAATGGAAATTAACAACCCCAAACTCCTTGTCATGTTTATATTAGCATAAATCAGTTTTATAACTTTTCTGCTTTATAAAGGAAAGTTTGAAGGCCACTTAATGATGTGAGCCAACGCAATACTAATCATCAGGCATAAATAACAATATTAGACATACGAAATCCTAATCTAGTTCCAATTTTCACTTAACAATATTCCTTATTAGTTCATCAACATAGATACAGAACAAAAGGGGGGATAATATTCCACCCTGTCTTACACCGTTTTTTACTTGCCAAGTATTGGAAAAACTAGATAGATAGATAGATAGATAGATAATAGATAGATAGATGAGATAGATAGATAAGATAGATAGAATTAGATAGATAGATAGATAGATAAAGATAAATATATGGTTGAAAGGCTTTATTGCTTATTGCAGCTCTTTGATGATGAAAAATATTCATGCCTGAGCGAAAATTTCAAGTGATCCGTTTAACAACTTTGATTGATATGAAAATGACCCTTAGATCATTCCCCTTTTATTATTATTATTATTATTATTGTTATTATTATTATTATTATTATTATTATTATTATTATTATTATTATTATTATTATTATTATTATTATTATTTATTATCATATCAATTATCAATATATTATTATCATTATCCATATAATTATCATTATTCATTATCATCTTCATTATTATTATTATATTATTATTATTATTATTATTATTATTATTATTATTATTATTATTATTATTATTATTATTATTATAGCATCTTCGATTGCAGTTCACGATATTTTAATACTAAGTTTTGCATATGTTATAAATAAATAACCTACGAGAAACATCGAGACACTGATTGTGCTCCGATAAATTTTATTATTTTTTCTTTATTTGTGTTAAGTAATTCTAGACAAAGTCATTCCCATTATATGTTTCCCCCCCCCCCCCGTAGATTTTGGAAAGCTGAAGGAAAAAATATTTGTGGTTTATTAAATTTGAGCCCTTATTATTTTAGATATTTCCCTAACTAGAGCTTTATATAAAAGCTCCAGCTATATTCCTATGACGATTATTTTTCTGGGATTCTTACACTATTCCTTTCTGAACATTTCTCAGTATTGAGAGAAAACTTGGTACCAGCGTTTATAGTCAAGCAAAAAGAAATCACAATGGTATAAAAGTTTCTGGAACCCTCGTTAGGAGATTTAAATTTATTGACAGGAGAAGTTTAAATCAGAGGGGAGTAATCGGAAGTCAGGTATATAAATGATACAAGAAAAGGAGTATACCAACTTCTAAAGATGTTTCCTGTTATTAAGACAAGTGACCTCGTCCTTTGACTAAAGAAAATTTTTTTAATAGAACTCCGGAACTCGCATATAAGTGTGATTGTCCATGTGCCTCAATCTTTGATCGCTTTTTGAATATATCGAATTGACTTATAACAATCAGTAATCAGCTGGGTTCGTCCTCTTAGTGATCAAAGGAAGTTAAAGGATCAAAAAGGACGAAACACAAGAACCATTCGATCACCAGGAAAAAATGTAAACTGGTCGCTGTCATAAGCACAAAGAAGAAACGGCAATACAGACACACAAATTCTGAAATTCCATAAGCAAAAGAAAGGGAAAAATTAATAATTAATATTAGTGGAACAAAATCAACAATATAAATGTTACATACATAAACGATTCAAGAATACTCCAATACATATTTATCTACATATAAAAATACTAACAACAATTTAGTGATAAAATTAATAGAAAATTAATGACGAATAAATTAAACAATAAGAAAAAAAAAAGAAAGAAAGAAATAAAAAATATAAGGATTTATTTGTAAGAAATCGTGAGTTTTGTCCTCATTTCTTTTTTTCCCCCTACACTAAATATATATATATATATATATATATATATAATATATATATATATATATATATATATATATATATATATATACTTATATTATAATATATATATAATATATAAATATATACTATTATAATATTATATAATAATATTAATATCAATATATTATATATATATATAATATATATATACTATATATATATATATATATATATATATAATAACTATATATATATACTATATTATATATTATATATATATCGGTGGTGGAAATAGTATGAGGAATAGAGTTATGGGAATAGGTAAGGTGTGCAGCCAGGCTGAGTCGAGGATAATGTGGTAAAAAAGTGAAATTCGGGGGGAAACTGTGGGTTTTTATATGCGCATATGCACCAGTGGATGGAGCGCGAGGGAGGAGGAGAGAGAAAGGTTTTGGACGTGAGTTGAATGTAGTGTGTGGACAATTTTCGGTTGCGCGGAGAAGTTTGATAACATTTGTCATAATATGGCGACGATTGAATGCCCAGCCGAGTGCCGGAGGGACGGCGTCCCGCTCTCACGCCGTCGGAAGAATAATAGGGCCATTGTGGGATGGTAGGGGATGAGGAGTATGTTACATGGAGAAAGTCTGTCAGAGCTCTTGTGTCTTGTAAAGAGAATGATAGCTGGGGAAATACTTGGTTCAAAAAAGCTGAAAAACTTCATAAACAGTAGTATACATGGAAGAGTGAGATAACGGGGGGAGGGCGGTACTGGATTATGTGTGGAAATGGGAAGGATAGAGGCAGATTACTAGATGTAAATGTATTTAGAGGGCCGGGGAGGGGGATATCGGATCACTATTTGGTGGTTGCTAGGATAAGGGTGGGAGGAGAGGTGACGGTTAGGAAAAGGGAAGAAAAGAGGAGAGTAGAAGTGATAAAGGTGAAAAAATTGGAGGAGACAGCTGTGTAAGAGAGGAGTTCAGGAGAGTATGGAGGATAGCGGGAGCTAGATGACGTGAGAGGGACGGAATTGGGGACGTAAAGGTGCGAGCGGGGAGTGATGAGATTTAACAGATCGAGAACACACTCTGAAGAGAGCTAGAGTAGGATTGTGGAGTAAAAGAAGGTAGGTGCAGAGCAGAAGGAAAGAGCGGGACATGGCTGGGAGCTGAGGAGGTGAAGGAGAGTGGTGAAATAGGGGAAAAAAGGTCAGCTTTTATGTGAACAATGTGGAAATACGGGAAGGCTGGGGAGGAATATAGAAGGCGTTAAGAGTGGAAGAGCCATAGAGGCGTTCGCGTAGATAGAGGGCGAAGAGTAGAGCCAAAATAGAGAATGGTGTAGAAAAGTGACGAAAAATTTTGAATTAGGAGTTCCACAAAACAGATGTTTCTGGAAAGAAGGAGGTACCAAATTAAAAAAGGAAGAAGAAGGAGGGGCACGTTTTTAGGGGACGAAGGATTACAGCGGAGAGATGGAGAGCGTGGGACTTAGGAGGAGAGCGTATAGCGGTGCAGGAAAGTAGGTGGGAGGAGTATTTGAGATGAACTTAATTGTCGCCAATGAAGTGGGTGGGAGCGGTGAGGAGATGTGCAAGAGGTGAGGCATGGACGTGAACTTGGGGAGGGAGGCGGAGGAACTGAAAGTACAAAATGGACGGGAACATTAGAGGGCTGACAGTAAAAGGAAAAAAAAAGAGATAGTCCGCAGGTTGGATTCCGGCTGCGATAGAGAATGGAAATGTTGCAGAAGGGAGGTATAAGGGTGGAGGAATGGCTGTTAATAGGTTATATGAATATAGTTGGAGGGGAGTGGTGAGGTACCACAGGATTGGGAGGATAGTTGTTTGGTTCCCCTGTATAAGGGTAAGGGATAGGATGGAATGTGGGAATTAATTAGAGGTATATGTCTTTCTTAAGTGCTGCGAGGTAGGGAAAGGTATGGAGCAAACTGATTGAGAGAGTTGAGAGTTTAACGGAGGGTGTAGAATGAGTCAGACGCAGCAGCCCGTCACTACCATATATATCAAGATGGAGCAGCGATTAGGGGGGAAGAGGGATGTGGACGCACACGTGCTCTCTTCTATATCCACAACCTTATGGAAGATAATGCTTGTCGCGCAGCGCCCAGAAATGCATAGAAATAATGCCTGATTTATTCACGAGTAGAGAACAAGGTAGAACGCTTGCTCCCTACAGTCTGAAGATTCGTCTTTGGCTGAGCCATTCTAGTCGGAGAAGCAATTCACTTAGTGTTAACCTAGACCGATTTGGATGTGATTGGTGTCAGGATGAGATTTGTGGACACGGTTGTTGGACGAAGAATGAGTGGGGGCGGTCAAATTAATCAGCGGCACAAGCTATTAGCGGCTATTTATAGGAAATCAATGTAGAATGATCCCCCCATCACCCGCAAATGCTATGTTGTGTGTGAGGCAAGTTTAGGAGCGAGCCACGAGTTGATTGTTGGTAGATCACCTGCGCACCAACTAGACAATACCTATTACTGTGGTTCGCGCGGTCGTAGCTGAAACGTATGATGAGCACGCGCAGGGTGTGTTTATACTCGCGCACTGGCTATTCATATATTTGTTTATGGACGTAGAGTGTTTGCGATTTACTGGTACTGCTACCGTCTGAATGGTGAGGGAGGCGCAGTAGATATAAGAGTTTTATCCAGGTGTGCTTGGAATTCGGTGCAAGGTCCTATAGTGAATGGGACGCAATAGTATATAAAAGACAGTAGCGTGTTGTACAGGGATCCTCACCATGATACTGTTGCGGACGATACTGCCCTAGTGGCGATCAAGTCATACATCGCGGCTGCGTTCAAGGGCTGAATTAGAGAGTATTTGTCGTTACTGAGTATCATGAGCGTGGCTGTCAAGTCTTGAGAGAATAGTACTATGTGACCCAAAAGGGGTCTTAAATTTAAATCCACAGCGTAAGAGTAAGAGTGTTAGTGTTATTGAGGAGGAAGGTGAAAGAAGGATGGGGAGTGGCTGAGAGGTTTAGGAGTGGGGTGGTTGTAGTATGGTGAACACGAGAGTCAAGAATTTTGTAGATACTCTTAATGAGATGCTTATGGTGGGCTTAGATTGAGTGAGTGAGCCTCAAGGTAGATGCTGGGACGGTACTCGTCGATGCATACGGATGGAGAGGCTAGATGACATAGTATAGTAGGAGAAGAATGTGAGCTTTGAGTGTGAGAAGAATTATAGAGGAAAGGTTGGACTTTCACGTCACAGAACAGTTATAGTAGATAAGTATGTCTTGAAAAATTTGTGTACCAGCTGGTTTGTTGCCTGATATGAGGGTGTGAAAACGTGGGGGTTGAATGCCAGGCCCAGGAAGAAGTTGGAAGTATTGGAGATGAAGGGGTTGAGAGCGGTTTGTGGGGTTGGTTTAGCAGAAGTGCGTCTGAGAGGCATAGGATCAGGGTGGTGAGGGAGAGATTTGATTGGAGGAATTGGTTGGTGGGAAGAGCGGAGTAAGGAATGTTAAGAACTGGTATGGCAGTCCTAGTGAGATGAGGAAACCAGAGAGTGGTTTAGGAGAGTTTGGGAGCGGACTCGCGGTGATAGGAAGTGAGAGGAAGGTGGGAGACCAAGAATGAGGTGGATTGGATGGAATAAAGAGATGCTGGCAGGAGGAGATGAGGAGGAAGAGTAGTAGGGTGTTGGCATTGAGATTAGAGTGGGGTGGCAGGAGTGCGGGGGCGCAGATGAGGGAAGTGAATGAGAGGCTGTACGTACCACTTCCCCGCTCAAGCGGGTGAAAAAAAGTGTGTAAAGCAAAATAAATAAATAAATAAATATAAATATAATATATATATATTATTATATATTATATATATATAATAATATATCTATATATATATATTATTTATTAAATATATTATATATTATATGATATATATATACTATATATTATATAATTATAAATGTTTATTCAAGATTACAAAATTGATTATGCTTCGAATAAATGAAATAAATCGTAGATAAAGTATCCCATATAAAAAAGATTATTGCTATTAAATTTAATATATATATATATATATGAACTTATATTATATATATATATATATATATATATATATATATACGTGCGTGTACGAACGCGACCAAGTTTGCACATGCCTGCATATACTCGTTTATGTTTGCCGAAATAATAGTGTCGCCATTTTTTCTCTTTTTTTTCTTTTAAAATTAAACGTCAGAAACAGTGAAAGGCATCAATAATTCCTTATTAAAGGGAACAAAAGAATAAGTTGAAAATTTTAAAGGAAAACAAAAATTTCTCCCAAAAATAAGCTTGAAAAAATAATATGTCAAAATCACGAAGAAAATGAATAAAAAATTTACGTCATTTGATAAATTTATCAAAAGTTTCTCTTTTAAAAGGTTTGAAGAGATTAAAAAGGGAAAGAAAAACATTTGTCAATAAGTAATAATTAATTGAGAGAAAATTTTGAAAAGTATTTTAAGTTTACAACAAAGAGGAGTTGAAAATGATTTTTTTTTTAAATTTAAGTTTGAGATCATTTGATTGTCGGAGTTTTAATTAAGCAGAACAGCCTTGGAAATATCCAGGCTCAGGCCATCCCCCCAGAAGCACAATAATTGCTATAAAAACAAAGGGGGGGGGGTAACCATTTTAAGATAATCAGCCAAGGGACCCAAGTGGGTTATGCTACGTTACTGGGTTTCGTTTACTTTTTCTTGAATTACATATGTCAAATATTCACAGTTGATAAGTTCAAGTTCTAAAATGTTCATTTAATAGAATAATAAAATGGACTACAAAACAAACTAGTTGAATAAATTAAGAATACAATCCTAAGCTAATTTTAAATATTATTAAGAAAATTCATTTAAGGAACACAACTGCCAATTTTATTCTAAAGTTTTTTATATATCTATTATTATTATAATTATTATTATTATTATTATTATTATTATTATTATTATTATTATTATTATTATTATTATTGATGTATAATGTATATTAAATTATTATTATTATTATTATTTTATTCTTATTGCTTGATGTTTACACATTAATATTGTTTAATTTTATAATTTTATTAATTTTATTATGTATTAACTATTATTATATTATTATTATTTTATTATTTTTCTATTATTATTATTATTATTATTATTATTATTATTATTATTATTATTATTATTATTATTATTATTATTATTATTATTATTATTATTATTATTATTATTATTATTATTTTTATTTATATAATATATATATATATATATATATATATATATATATATATATATATATATATATATATATATATATATATATAATCCGTTCGGTAAAATCAGTGTAGGTATTTAATTAAATGAGATGTAATCTGAACTAAATTTATGCCAGAATTATGATTTATTCATCAAAACACAGAAGACACTTTGGTAAATCAGACACCGATGTACGGCAAATAACATCTGTGAAATGAAGTGCAAAAGCAGTAGTAAACATGAATGAGTCTAAGAGCCATATTTTTTAATAACATACGCAACATTTCTTTCTGTGTTGTTGGTTCGAATTGCGTTTGTGACTGATGTGTATCCTTTTCTTTTCCCCCCAAAGTTGGATGAGGTTAGTTAATGTCATTAAATCTTTAGATGATTAGGTTACAAAAAGTTTGAAATAACATACATGTCTATGGTTTTCTAATAGTAATGACATACCTAATGAACAATATATAGATATACTAGTATATATATATAGTATATAATATATATATATATATATATATATATATATATATATATATTATATATAGTACTATAATAATATATATATAGGCAGTCGTCTGTGGGCGATTGTAGGGGGGGGCCCAGGGGAGGGCCATGGCCCGCTCCCCCGCCGAAATTGTTCTAGACACTAAAATTTATTAGGTATCATATCCGTTTTTCCGTTAATAACTATACAAGTGCAGAAGTTTTAAATTAATTTTATATAATGTCGTCCGCTGGTCAGGGGAACAAATCTCGTAACGTGTATTGATGAATCGAAAATTTCCTCAGAAATAGTAGTCTGATGATAAAGAATTATGATGATTAATTTTCTAGGGGCCCATTTATAGCCTTTTGATACATTAAAAAACAGATCTAATAGTATACTTTGATTATATATAAGACAAATTGTTGTATATTTATTTCCACTAACGATGTCAGCATCGTATTTGTTAATATCAAATTCTTGAGCTGCTAGAGCTATATGAGGCTTGTTTTTTAAATTTTTGTTGCAATTTGTCATGACGAACAAGTGTAACGTGCCATATGAGAAAATGTTAAAATGCGATTTGTGGTAACATTTTAAAAAGGATATATACCGAAATCTGCCTAAATGATGATTTAGTAAAAGCAGAATGGGATTTATGGATAGTTGAAATGGCATCACAGAAAAGATGCCCCAAAACCACAATAGATGGAGCAGTTTCTTGTTCGGCGGAGTTCACAATTTCCAGAAATATTTACATTCTTGTTGCAAATACGGTAATGTTTTAATGCCTAGATTCGTCCGTGTCTTCTCGCTTCAGCTAGATGAAGTAAGCTTTTCAATCAGTTAAGAGGTAGCTTCACGAAAACTTAGCTTGAAGAGAATAAGTTGACTTCGTGGGATGCGGATAACGGAGAACCTTTATTGCGATCCTTGCCCTCACTTCTACCATACTCCTGGAAATGAGTTGAAGGATAATGAAGATGGTATTCTCAGACTGTCGCGTGTCACACTTCTCAATGGTACGAGTTGCGATTAATTATAATCAATTAGGTAGGATGATTTGTTGTAGTAGTACATATAGAGAGTTCTTCCGCATGTTTTCTTTCTTTAGGAATTAATATTTTTGATTTTCCACTTTAATATATTATAGGTAATAGTATATAGGGTACATTGATTCTGATAGTTTAATATATATAAGGTAGACTGGTAGATTCGCTCGATTATACTATACGTACGTGTATTATAATCGTTACGTAGTTTATTATAATATATATTTATATAAGGTTCTGAGAGAGAGAGTATATATAAATATATATATATATATATAAAGAAGCGATTTTGTTTGGCCCCCCCAGAAAAAAATTTCTGATACGCCACTGTATATATATAATACTATTATATATATATACTTAGTATATTATATATATATATATATTATATGGAAGAGTTATATATATATATAATTTTAATATATATATATATACATACATCAGTTCATGTATATAGGCCACCTAATATATATATATATATATATTACGTATATATATAATTATTAGTAGTAGTATAATATATATATATATATATATATAGTAGTAATTATATATATATATATATATATATGAAGACGACTTAGCAATCACAGCTCAAATTTCCTCTATAAATACAGCTAGCAGAGAACTGCAACAATACATAATCCAACTGGAACAATTACTTTCAACAAACAGAATGACTGTTTCACCTCAAAAATTCTCTATTGCTTTACTTACAGCTGATAGCAGATAATCAAATATCCGTCCAGTAGTTTTTCTGTTTAACAATAGACCCTGACTCAATGAGCGACTTACTATCTTAGGTCTGATTTACGATACACATATGACTTAAATCCCCCACATAAACAAACTTACTTCTAGAGCCACACACATATTAAAAGCAATAAAAATATTAAATGTAACAAATTTTGGCCAAGATAAAGAAACACTCATA
The DNA here is from genome assembly GCA_015478945.1 of Trachelipus rathkii. Taxonomy (NCBI): domain Eukaryota; kingdom Metazoa; phylum Arthropoda; class Malacostraca; order Isopoda; family Trachelipodidae; genus Trachelipus; species Trachelipus rathkii. The sequence goes on along the minus strand of JABUQX010030950.1, from coordinate 21,536 downwards.
AAAGTATATCGACAAATACCTCTGCCCCTTCCTAAACTAAGCATCACCTGCCTGGGCATCAGCAATATCAGTCTAACAATATTCATAAATTTTGTGCCGTACAAAACAAAGCTCCAAGGATAATAACATTCTGACTTCCCTTCACACCTATTCCCTACCTACTAACCAAAACAAAGGTTTTTCCCATGAAAGCCAAACTTGACATAATAGGTTATCAATTTAAAGTAAACCACCCTCAACGGATCACCCCCTTCATCAAACACTACAACAAACTCCGGTACCAAGAAGGAAAGAACACATCACCTCTATATTATTCCCACACATGCACCACTCTTCCATATCCGCCTTCAGACACTTCCATTATCAAACACATCTGTCCCAATCCAATCTGGGCGCCATCCCTCCTTTCAGAAATATAAATTCAAAACTCATGAAGCATCCTCCCATCACTGTCGAAGATTTCCCTCCCTGACAAATGACGACCCAGAATATCTCTTGCTAAACTTCTTGGACTTAACGGACCCCAGATATCAGATGCAGTACGTTCCGACACAATCAACGTTTTAAATGTGTAGGACGATCTTTTGGCCCTCAGGTCTAATGCGGGAGGCGGCAATTAAGTCTCGGTGGATCGCCCGCTCTCCGTTGGGGAGGGGATCGGGGAACTACAAAGAAGTAATATATTATAATATATGATATATATATATATACATAATTATGTACATATAGGCCTATTATCTTTTGTGATTTAGGGTATGTAGATATAGTAGATTATATGTATTTATATATATATACTGTATATCGTATTATGCTAGTAGGTTAGATTTGAAAGATATAAATATCTATATTGTGATATTAGCAAAAGGGCTTGCGATAATTATATATGATATATATTAGTATTAGTGATAGTAGTATTATGTTTAATATAGTATACGCCAGAGTATGTTACTTAATCATTTACGTATTAGGGTTGGACTTATAGTTATAGTAAGTTAATATCTGATTATATATTATAGTAGAATATATAGTGACGTTATGATATATATCTTTAGTACTACTCCTATATGCTGGCCGTAAGGAAATGCTGGATTAAATTACATACCATCATGCTTTGATCTATTTCATGTTTTAGATTAAGAGTTTCCGGCGCGATAAGATGTAGCCGAGATTCAAGTAACTGTGGTTGTGTATGTGCTTTGAACAGGAGCGTGTAATTGAGCTTACATCAGTATTGGACCGCTTGCAAAATCCAGCATTGCACCACCGCAACCAGTTATGACACATAGCAACGAGGTACATACGACGACAAGATATAGTATTAGTGATATAATACGGTATATATATAGTACTCTATTTATGTAGTTAAGTATATGATACTGATAGCGCTATTATCAAGTATATTATACTGAGTATAGTATATGTCACGCTAGTATAGCTATACTAAATATTAATGTATATATGTATATATCGAGGGGTAATACTATGGACATAATGATACTAATAACTATATATAATGATTATAATGTGTTCGACATAATAGTATATATGTCTATAGTCTTTTAATTAGTGTGGAGTAATCAGTTATGTATTGATAGTAGTTATATTATGTATATTAAATATTATATACCTTATATAGGTATGTACTAGTATATATATATTATATAGTAGTAGTAGTAGTAGCGCATTTCTTTACAATTATTATATACAGTATATAGTAATATATGTATATGGGTGTATATATAAATATATATATATAGTTAGTATATATATATATTTAACTGATAGGTAGTATTAGAACCCGTGATATATACATTGATCATAGGTATGATAGATAAATGTATATATATATGTTAAGTAATATTATATATATATATAATAGGTATAGGTCCCTTTTGGTTATGTAAAGCTATACTATATTGCTATACTATACAGCTAACAGCTGATGGTTAAGTCTATATTATGATCTTTTTAGTTAGTATATATATAGTATATTATATATATAGATATAATATATTAGTTATGTATATAATATATATATAATTAGATGTGATATCATATAACTATGACTACATATTAGATAATAGATTGTATATAATTAGTAATATTATAGATATTACTATGTATGTATAGGTATGCAGCGCAATTAGGAGTTTCGCAATAAAATAATTAGTACATTTTTCTATCTGCTTATTTATAATGGACAAATCTTTGTGTCATTTTCTTTGTGCCGATTTTGATACATTAATATCCGATTATTTGGAGTATAGTAAAAGCTGTTGGAAGCGATGATTACGTGAAGAAGTTAAAACTATGTCGCCGTTGGAATTCTATTTTATTTAATTAGTTTTATTTAAATTTCTTTCATGTTTCAAAATTTTTAATGTTTCTTTGCACTAGTCAAGTGGTCTCTGAGTATTTAGGATATATAGTATATATATATTACTATTATAATATAATATGATATAATGTATTTTAATATATTATACGTTATATATATTAGTATTAAATAAGTATATATAGTATGAGATATTAGATAGATATATGCGTATATAATTATATAATGATAGCTAGCTCAAGAAGTAAACATTACATATATATAATTATGTACTTATATAGTTATATATATGTAGATATGTATATGTATATATTGTTATTTTATATATATATATTATATAGTATAATATATATATGATTATTATGTACTGTAATAATTAGAGTATAAATATATATTATATTATAGTAGTATAGATATATATATATAATATATATATATATATATATATATATATATATATATATACATTATATATATATATATATATATAATATATATATATATATAAAAAAATATAATATATGTATAGTATATAGATATATATATTATATTCTATATTATATAGTATATAGTAATAGTATCAACAATTATTTATACGCTATATATATATGATAGTACTTTATATATAGTATGTATTATATATACTTATATATATAGTATAATATAGTAATTATATAGTAGCATATAAGACTATATACACTTATATCTCTTAATAGTACCTATGTATTATTAGTATATTAATATAGTATTACCGTACTATATAGTATATCTCATTAAAAGCATAAAACAATAAAACGAAGTAACAGGAAAAGGAAAAACATGAGGTGAAGATTAAAAACCTATAGTAACCTAAGTATTCGAGCCTCTGTACCTGGGGATCCTTATTCAACGAAATGTAATACACCGAAATGCGTAAAATTTCTAATGTTAAAACCGGAATAACTTTAGTTCGTTCAATAAGACTCTTGATGTATTCTTTCAGAAGAGTCTTGCAATATATTTCATTCATAAATAAATTATTTTAATAAATTGTCAATTTTAATATCTCCGGAAATTTTTGTGAAATTTTTTGTATTTTTAAAAATAAATGGTTGATACAATTTTCTATTTTCTACTTTACTGCAGGAAAGAATTATGTTTTCAAAATTATTATTAATAGTATAGTTATAGTTACTTCTATATTCTTATAATGCAGAGTTACTTTCTCCATTTCTTAAGCCATAATTATGCTGATGCATACGTCTCTTAAAATCATCTGTCTCACCAAAATATTTTCCGTCACAATTCTTTACCATCTATGCTATAAATTTCTGTGTTGAATTCTTTATTATTTAATTGATATTTCGGGTCATTTCTTCCCAGAACGAATTCTTACTGTATTTCTCAACCTTATATTGTCCAAGTAAGACTCCCTGACGTCTTAAGCATACTCTTCCATTTTTTTTTATATATTAAAAGTATAACCTTTGCGCATATTTTCCCATTTTAAAAAGATTGTAACATTCAATGTTCATCTAGAGGTGGCAAATAGTACACATTTCCCGCTTCTCTTCTCACCAGCGTTTCTATAAATTGACGACCTTCGATATTGGTGGTGTTAGTGTTGTTAACGAATTACAGTTATTTCTATCATTTGTTCTTGTTTCTAGTTTGTTGAACAACTCCTCAATTCCTTTAAGTTTCACCTTTTGTTCTTATTGTTCTTAGCCAAAATTCAGCAAAACTTACTTTGTGTTCTCCTATTGGGTATCTTTCCTCAATTTTCTTTCAAGAACGGAGGTTGTGTGTATTTGCGCAACGATGTTGCCTATTCTCTTGCTGCTGACTTGAAATCTTCAAAGTTAATTACCCTACGTTTCGATTTTTTTTTATCAAGAGGGTTGAAATCCATTTACCATATTCATTTATCTCTATTACAGTTTTTCCTAAAATATTCGACACTACAAACTTCAAACTGGAACACTTCTTCTTCTTCTTCTTCTTCTTCTTCTTCTTCTTCTTCTTCTTCTTCTTCTTCTTCTTCTTCTTCTTCTTCTTCTTCTTCTTCTTCTTCTTCTTCTTCTTCTTCTTCTTCTTCTTTCTTCTTCTTCTTCTTCTTCTTCTTCTTCTTCTTCTTCTTCTTCTTCTTCTTCTTCTTCTTCTTCTTCTTCTTTTTCTTTTTCTTTTTCTTTTTCTTTTTCTTCTTCTTCTTCTTCTTCTTCTTCTTCTTCTTCTTCTTCTTCTTCTTCTTCTTCTTCTTCTTCTTCTTCTTCTTCTTCTTCTTCTTCTTCTTCTTTTTCTTCTTCTTCTTCTTCTTCTTCTTCTTCTTCTTCTTCATTATTGTTTCACAAAACCATCTTCATTTGTAATAAATAGCTTTGGTGTTATAAGTAAATCTTAAAAAGGAATTCGAGCGCCGAACTTATAACAGTTTTGATGCTCACCGCTTAGAAGGTTAGTTCTGACTTTTTAAGCTGGTTACCTCATCTAGCCTCATTTTAGCTTTGAGTGGACTGTAAAGTCTTTGCTAGTCGGTGTTCTGTAGTTCTTTAGTTTTGTATTCCAGATTTTTGGTAGTTTTAATGTTCTGGCCTTTCGAGGCTTTCCTACAATGGTAACTTTGGATCTGTATAATTGATTGCAAGTTACAGCTACTTTTTTTAACCACACTGAACAGTTAATACAGTTTTCTATTCTCTATCCTGTTTTATCTCTTTTAGTTATCTACATCAACGGCTCCTTATACATAAGTAACATTGTTATTACATTGCATAATGCCATTGTGAACTCACAACTAGGATACCTTCCTTCCTTGAGGAGAGGTTCTGTGGCTATCCTACTTACGCAATGTAATTTTTTCATCCAACTCTTTGACCTTTATGAACCCTTTGAACCCTTTGAACCCTTTGAACCCTTTGAGCCCTTTGACCCTTTGACCCTTTGAACCCTTTGACCCTTGACTGCACCGCTATCGCAAAATTTTTCACATATCCTAGCGGCAAATCCTTAACTACACTTCTTTATTATATATATATATATATAATATATATATATATATATAGATATATATATATTAATTATATTAATTATAATATATATATATTAGTATTACTATATATAACTATTATATATATATATATATCCTAAGTGTTTGTTCATAACTCTTGAATTGTGTCCCGTCCACATAAAACAAAAGAATTATCGTTATTTTTTTGAAAACTTCCCAAATAAACCTAAAGAAAAAGTTTCTTCATCGAAATTTATAAAGAGAATCGATAATAAAGTTACGAACTTGTTGCTTTTATTTGTTTCTCGACTCGATATTACAATGGGTTTTTGTTGTTCATAAAAGGGGAAAAGGATTTAAGGAGAATGTTTTCCTCTAAAGAAGACTCCAATGGAGTAAAAAAAAAAAGAGAGAAAAAAAAATTCTTCTATCAGATTTTTGGCTTTTAATTTTTGTTGTTTAGAAGTAATGTAAAAAATTTTCATTTTACTAAAATTAAATTTTGATATGTGGTTTTTCGTTTTTATTTTGAGTTTAAATTTTAAAAAAATTAAATTGATTTACCAAAAAAAAAAAAAAAAAAATTATAGAAGATTTTTTTTTTTAATTGATTTTTGTGTTTAAAATTAATGTGTATATTTTGGGTCTTTTTAAATTTTAATTATTGCTTTATTGATTTGCAATACCATTAGATATTTAATAATAACTTAAAAGTAGTGCAAAAGTAAGTATTATTATTATTATTATTATTATTATTATTATTATTATTATTATTATTATTATTATTATTTAATTATTATCAATTTAGTATTATTTTTGTAATTATATTATTTATTAATTAATTATTATTAATTATTATATATATTATATGATTATTTTATTATTATTATTAATTATATATATTATTTAATAGTATTATTTATATTTATATTATTACTTATCTATCATTCTATTATTATTTAATGAATTATATGAAGTTAATTTAATATATTAATTATTTTATTATATATATATTTTAATTTGTATATATTATATTATTATTATTTATTTATAAATTATTATTATATTAATTAATTTATATTATATCATTTATTATTTTAATGTAAATCTAATATTATTTGTCTGTTTGTTTGTTTGGATTATTATTAATTATTATTATATATTATTTATTATATTTAGAACTTGCGACTAAATTATCGCAATAATTTATAAATTTTTATTTATTATAACATTACATGTTTCAATTAAAATTACCATTATAATATTATTGATTATTATTTGGAGTTGAGTATGTTGTTGTTTTGTATGTATTGTTACGATGCTCATATATCTTTGTTTTAGTCTTGTTGTTATTTCTTTCTTAGCTTTTTTATGTACTATATATTAATTTTCTAGTTACTTGGGTTTACTTTTATAACTGAAATGATCGTGAATTATTATTAATTTTGCTTCATAATTATGTATTGATTATTCATTAATATCTTATTAAGTTATTATTATTATTACGTATTATATTGCTTGTCTCAGATGTAATATAATGTTCATTTCGAATTATATGGTCATTATCTTATTTTCTCTTTCTGTTTTATCGTGTGATTGGGTTAGTACTTTCATTTTTTATTTTGTTTATTATGAATTTATTTATTATAATTAATTATATAGTTTAGAGGAAGCCTACAGTAATGATAACCAAAATAATTATATAAATAAATGAGTTAACCCAGTAATGGGAAGAATATAGATTGAAAACCTTCTCTGTAATACTCTAAACCCAGAGTTCATTGACTTTTATGATTATAATAAGATCAGATCATAAAATTAATACAAGACGAAGATAAATAATAAAGTTTTCCCTTAATGAAACATAGTAAATTTTCTTCAACAAATTATAACGTATCGTTCCACCTTTAAAAATTCATAACTTTTTCTTTCCGTAATGGTTCAAAAGGTGAGAAATTTATGCAACACATTTAAACATATTAAAATAGTAATATATCATTAAGTTTTACTTTAAAAATATAATTGAGTTCGGTATAAACACCCTTCCAAGCATCATATATATGTTTATTATTGAATAATTAATACATTTTAATTATATGAGCTATAAGATAATTAATATATATGCACATATATTGACTGTAGCAGACAAATACAACACTATATTATGATACTTTGTAACAAATCAGTAATCCTTATTGCAAGATTTCTCAAAACAACTAATCTAATAAAAGGGCAAGATCCAATATCATGAATTGGGCTTGGCGATCCTGAGCCTCAGTTTTCAAGTCACCTACACACTATAAAATTAATGGACATATATAAATATCGGAATAATATTTTGTCAGCTCGATTCTTTTATATGATTTAACTATTAATGATATAATATAATAACATGTACTAATAAAATAGTAAGCTTTATTTTGGCTCTCTAAATATAACGTATTGTGTTTTCGGTGATGTTTTTCTGTAATGTTCTGTATAGGTACATTTTACTTTTCTGGTCGGATATCATTTTACATAAATCCAGGTTATTTTATGACTATGCTGATCATACTATCCACTAGATATGAATAATAGTACAGTCAAGCTTGAAATATATATATAGTATGCAACTAATTAAGTACATATAGGTTCCTAATATACCTAATATATATGAATTTTTTAACAAGAAACCCAAGGTGATTCATCTTCGAATTTTTTATGTGTACGCATCAATCTTGTCCGTCACCTCACCGCGACGTGAATCCTCAATTCTCTAAATACCTTCTCTATTTATTGAAGACAATCTAATATGACCTGGAAACTGGCTACAATTGTGCACCGAATATCCGGAGTATGTTCTTTCTTCTTTCCGCTCCTCCCGAATTTAGCATAGAGAATATATGTTGGTGTCCCACTGACATATTTTCAGACACTTGATGAAACATAATGTTTAATGTCCCGCCGCAGAGAATGACAACATTTATTTTACTTAATAATTTCATTATGAATAGTATTATGCTTAATGTAAAGTGTTATGGCATTTGGTTCTTTTTGGAACAAAAACTTTCAAAAAAATTTGTTACCTGGTGAATTCACTATAATACCATAACCAATGGGTCTCCCTGTGTTGAGGTCCTATCCACACACCCCAATACAAACGAGATAAAATTTGACTCCTCCTCAAGGGTTGAAAAAAAAAGATTCAATCCTCCTCGTTGTCTAGATCCATTACCAAAGTACAATCTATACGCAAGCCTATACATAGATAACATCCCTTAAGATTTATAGTAGTAAATTAAATTAATGCGGACAATTATCTAAAAAACACACTAAAATGTTAGAGTCTGGTGCTATATTTTTACATTTTTCAATATCCAAAATAAACATTACTTTGATCAGAGAAAACCAACGTATAATTTTTTGGTTTTGTAAATTATGAATAAACTGGAGAAACTAAACAGACCAAACTTCAAAAGAATCGGTGAATATCAAAATGTACACTTTCACATATTTATTATTTGTATATGTGTACCCTTTTCTTATCTATAATGTGGTATGGAATGGTTCAAGGGTTCACTGCCAAAGAATATTTCTAATATTTTAAACGTCAACAGTCTAATAATTCGAAAAATATGAATTCTTATGAATACTCCGGGCTAATGGGTTGATAAATTTTCCTCCATCATGCAATTATTATTACACATGAATATAATAAAAATGATATAATTAAAATAAATAAAATTCTGAAAGAAATGACTTACAGTTAATAACACAGTTATATAATTAACGACTCGGAAAAACAACGTATATTTAGAGGTGTCCAAATAAAAAAGCTTATACAGTTTTAGAAGGTGTTTATATAGTCAATCGCTGAATAATTAGCTCGCCTATACACATTTTTTTAAATAAGGTTAGGGTAAGACTGTAAGAAATATGGGGCTCAGCCCGAGCCCAACATGGATCGTTATACCCTAATTTACCCTTCAATAGTACATTAAAAGGCATCTGTGTGTCATACCGAGTAAATTGTAATAGTTTAATAATACTTTAAAAAATAGTCATGATATTGCTACCACTCCCTAAACTCTCACAGTTTTATGGAATTCCTAAAATATACACAAAATTAAAATTTCATACCTGTAAAAAAAACCAAATAATTTTTTCAAACTTTAGTTAATAATAATTATATACATTACTAAATAAGTACAATCCTACAAATTTGCAGGGTAGTAACCAAATTAAATAAAAACCATTTAATCAAGAACATAAATTAAAAAATTTTCTTTAACTTGTCTAAAATTTATTCTCCAACAATCACAGATTCCATTCAATAAAAATACTAAATTATCACTGGCGTATTTGAATGATAAAGCACCAAGTAAATTAACTATTATTATCTTATATTTTTTAAACATCTGTTGTAGAAATATCAGAAAGCTGGCTCCTAATTTCTGCTTTTAGAACAACACATACAATATAACAAATATATATTAAAATCCAATTAATACACAAATTACAAATGTTTTCTACTACATAGTATAATATGGCTGGTGTTGAGATGGAGCGACTCATTCGCATTGTGTCGAATCGTTCATAGGAAGAAGGAATAGAGCGTATTCATTACAACACCGAGGAATTCGATAAATAAACAAAGGAAAACGAGGAATGGAATTGAGTATGGGCTGTTCCTCTGGTCACCCGAAATGACAATCAGTAAAGTCTTTATGGAACTTTACAGAAGAGAAGGAAGGAGAGAAAGCGAGAGGCTTAAATCTATTAATATTTGCCTCCCTACACGAGAGATCTTCTCGTAATACTTGTATCGGCGCCCAAAAAAACTACCCATTCACAACTGTATTAACAGGTATATTTGTCAGTGATAAATCGATGTTAAGTAATTTTAATCAAGCCAGTACCTTAAATAAAGTCCATCCCCTAAATATTCAAATTATTTTAACCCAATCTCGTATTAATATACAACTTCTCTAAACACAATCAGTATTTTAAATTTCTATGTGACAATTTAATTTACAGTGATTTTATCCACTAAGAAATTGCAAACAAACAATTATTCACTTTATCCATTATCGTTTGATACTTTATAATAATCATAAATAGAATCTTTAAATGTTTACCTGTAGGAAGTCTATAAAACTTTAATTCAGTTCGTTCTTTTCTCTCATAATATGATTCTTGCCTTCAGCCCAATTATATACATAGGTACTCTTTCCATACAGTAAACACGAAATTTGGGTAGCTAAACCTAATAATTAATCTTATCCAATATAATATGAGAAAGTTTGTCGTGACGTGATCTACTATATTCACACATACACCTAACAAACGTGAAATACAATCTTGGCCGTTATCTCAAATATATACTTCAAGATAGCCTATCTTATGTGATCCAGATGGTGAGTGCATGGTAATCTGTCCTTGAGACCTCTCGTCAAAAAGAATTCTCTCGGGTAAAGAAGGTGTGTCAATACCTTAGAACAATTTTACACAGAGTAGTGTACACATAAGCGCGCAATCTACAAGAGAAGATATCTAAGTAACTCGCACACTCCCTTCCCCTTCTCCTCTCAGCCTTTTATTATCCTCGACCTCTGAGTTCCCGAGTATATAAATGAAAAATACATTATAAATATACAACGCAAGAATCTTACATGCAGTGAGATCACTACTCCTCTTTGGCGAAGACATGTGCCTGTATGAAAAACCAGAGTGTCTCTTATAATCGGGGAATACAAATGATGTATTGCCATTATTAACATCAAAATAAACGTGCCACCATGAAACCTGTTACTCAAATGTCCGCGGATGTGTCTAGCGGGATTTAAACTTTGCTCATCCAAGTCGTATACTCTATATAATGGCCCGAGAACAAGCCGCCAGATCTGATAATATTAAAGAGGATAGCAATACTTTAAGTGCATGGATCCCATTGAGGGTTAAATATAGGGATTCTGGCCATAGATGAGGACAAAAGTCAATAGCAATTGCGGGCTCTGACACACCTCACTTGACCGAAGACACAACTCCCAACTCACCATGAGTTAGAGGTTGTATATAGAAAGCAGATGCAACCAATCATTATTGCACTTCAGGACAACCAAACAATTCAGTCGTTAAAAAACTGGTTCAGGAATCCTTTTGTTATTAAAAGTATAAATAGGCAATGCGTTTAACAATATAATAATATAAATTAACCAGGACAGAAGCATAAACTATATATATACATTAAACAAATTAAATTAATTAGTACATACTTTAAAAATATATTTTTTATTTTAAAAAAAATCGCCACTAAAATAAATAGCAAACACTAAGAATCGATGGATGCAGGTCTGATACTTCAGATTATTACTTTTATCTGGCTATCATACATTAGTAGCCTGGCAATTATATTAACTCATGGTCCCAAATGAGGCCGTCCATTTCATTTTCAGTAACGTACAAGTCGTAAGACGTAATGTGTGTAATGGTAAGTATATATGTCCCTTAAAAAACTTAATAAAAAATTTTATTCGGAAAATTAATTATAATAATTCCCTGACATGCCTTAAAAAAATTAAAGGAATGGTAAATTTTAGTTATATTTCTCTCTACCAGGATAGAATTAATAAAAATTTATTTTATGCAGTAAAAAAGGTTATTACAATATTAGCATAAATATATTAATAATATATATTAATATATATTAATATATATATAGTATATAAATATTAATAATAAATTATATTAAATTAATATATAAGATAATATGATATATATATTATATTATATATATATATAATATATAATTAATAATATTATATATAATATATAATATTATATATATTATATATTAATTAATATATATTATAGAAAATTTATTAAATAAGTAATACTCAATATGAACAAAACTAACTAATTATATTTAAAAATGTGTGATACTTTGGATTACAGTTAAAGCGTACCCCAACAATCATCATTATACGAGTTTAGACTATAAAGTAATTTAAATATTAAACTATTACTTAAAACTAAATCTATTTTTAATATTTTTAATAGAAAATTATTAATAAATTTTTATAGGAAATGTGAACTTCATTTTCATTTATTTTTTTTTTTGATTCTTTACGTTAAATTTTTCATTAGATTTATAAATTTTCTATATAAATTTTCATATAGTTTTTTTTTACCCTATATTTTAATATTTTTATCAAAATTAAAATAATAACAATTTAATTTTTCTAAAACCTAAAAATCTTTGTATCCTGGAGTGGATAGGCTCTAAATCTGGCCCACCCCCCTTCATATATATCATCCCCCGCGTAATCCACTTGCTAGAGAAGTAGGTTATTTCTCCCTTCTCTCGCTTCGTCATCTCGAGTGCGGTCTTGCAGGAGTAATTGATTATTTTATTTTTAATTAACAATGAAAATATTTCATAAAATAAATTAATTATTATTCAAAATTATTATTATGAGGGGTAAGAATTTTGGTGAGCATTTTTATTTAAAAAAAAATCCTATCTGCTGAATAACCCTCGTAAGCGAGATATAGATAGTTAGATGGGGCAACACTGCTTTAGCAGGGCAGAGACGCGTGAGGGATTTGATATAGAGGCCCGCACCCTTAACTGATCAAAATTAGTTTTTGGGAATAATTAACAAAAAAAATTTTAAAATAAATTAAAAATATCTTTTAAACCGACCAAAAAAAATAATAATAAATGAAAATGATAATAATAAATTAAATATTTTTATAAAAAATAAATTATTTATTAATTTTAATTAAATTAAACTAATAGGGTCGTATAGGTGTATATTAATAAAATCATCGATATATCAAATGTTAGGTTGGCTTTTATAACGAAAAAAGAATCACACTACCAGTATTATATATATATATAATATATTATATAATATATTATATATATTATTGTTTAATATATTAATATTATATACCAATGTATATTATATACATATATGTATATTGTATTAATATTATATATTATAGTAGTAGAGTATATTTATAGGTATATATAGTATATATATATATATAATATATATATAATTATAATATATTAATATATTAATTTAATGATAATATATATATATATTAATAGCTATTATATATTAATATATATATAATATAAATAAAATATATTTATAAAATATTTATATACATAATAACTAATATTAAATTAATAATATAATATTTATATATAGTAATTTCATCTATTTATATTACTATATATAAATATTTCTTTCTAAACTTAATATTTTTAATAACATTGTTTACCTTAGAGCGGTTATGCACAGTTTGACTTGTATTTTAAAGTAATTCAATTATATATAAAATTACTTTATACGTATATAAAAATCATTATAATTAAAAGTAATATAAATATTGTACAATGTACTATAATGTAATACATGAAGTAATTTTTATGGAATTTACCAAGGATGCCCTTCAAGCACAATCTAATTGTTGTCTTTCAAAATAAATTAATACTTTATAAATATATATCATACGATTATATATATATATACTATATTACTATTAATATTAATAATAAATAGATATACTAATAATAATTATATAATTTAATCATATATTAAGTAATAATGATATATGTATAAATAATAATCATATATACTACATACTATATTATTAATATAATATATACTATATTAGTTTATTAATATATATTATATATATAATATATATATATATATATATATATATATATAATGATATATATATATATATAATATATTTATAATAATATATAAATATATTTAAATAATATAAAATAATATATATATATATATATACTAGTATTATAAAATTAATATAGTATTATATAATATAAAATTAATATATATATTATGATGTTAATACCCAGTTGATAACGTGTTAGTGTAGGGACTGTTCTATCTCTATTCTCGAAAAAACTTTTAATCCACATATTTTTACATTCGTGCAAATTTCCATTAAGTCTAAATCAATTATTCCTTAATTAATATATTGATCTACTTAATATATAATAAGAAATATACTTTGTGAGTTTTGATAATGTTGTAATGTTTTCTGTATTGTGAGAATTGTTTTTGTTTCTTTTTATTATGTAAATAATTAAATAATAAAATAATAATAATTTGCTAGAAGTCATAATTTTTTATAAATAAATTATGAATTACATATTAATAATAAAATAATTTTTATTAACATAAATTAAGTACCTAGGTCACTAATATAAATAATAATTTAAATTAAATAGCTAACTAAATGTACAATAGTAATAATTGAATTATAATTAATAATAATAATATATATATAATATTATATTATAATTAATAATAATAATAATATAATCATTAAATATAATAATAATAATAAATAAAACTAATAATTATAATTTAATATATTATATATAATTAAAGAATAGCAATAAACATATAAAATAACAAAAATAAATGTATAATTAAATAGTTTTCTAAATGAATCTAATTTTTGATAAGAATTAACTACATTATTTTCCAATAGTTAATATAAATATTAAAGAATAATACTATTAAAATAATAATAAGTTAATATATAAAATTAAAAATTGTATAATAAATAATTATGATATTGCATAATAATTCAAGGGAAAATTATTAATTTTAAAAGTAATTTATGTAGTAATAAAAACATCATTAAACAAAGAATAATTCATACTAATTTGAAAAACAATTAAATAAAATAGTAGTAATAAATATAAATAATTAATAATGAATATAATAATATAAATAATAATAAAATAATACTAATAATTAAATACAATTAAGCCTAAAAAAATAAATAATTAATAAATTAAAATAGTAGAAATAATAAAAATAATTAAATAATATTATGACCAATATTAATAAGAAGTACAACGAGAGATCAAATCATTTATTAAGTTTAATAAAGGAGTATATTATTATGCATGTTTGAGTAATAGCGATAGTAATATAATGAGTACAGTGATAATAAAATAAAAATATAGTAATCACTCGTAAAAATAATTTAATAAATTTATTTCAATTTTTTCTATCTTTCTTATTGCTTTTTTCTTATAAATTCTTGTGAGATAGTTTTTCGATTCTCAAGTTTGACACTTTATATATTTTACCTTTAATTATTATTATGCCATTGTACTATATATATAATTTAGAGTTATGACAAAAACTGCTATTTTTATATATGCTATTTTATTTTTACACATTAAGATCATAATATCGTGAGATGGACGCGTAATAATTCATGTTCTTATCACTATACCACTACAAGCATCAAAATTGATCATATATCCTTCATTCATCTCGATAAAACATTCCTCTTTAGCTAATTAGTCTTATGTTTCTTTCTATATTACAATCTTATCATTAAATATCTGTATAGCTACTATATACTGTCCATATATTACATAAGTTATTGTCGTGATATATTCACTTAGTTAATGTTAAGTAGTAATAATATATAATAATGTTAAAAATCATTAATATAATAATTAATGTAATAAGAAAAATGTTAAAGCTCAACAATAAATATTTTAAGTCATCTTATTTTCATATTCACCCCTTTTCTAAATAAAGGTAATGAATTTCTCATTAATATGTTTGATCGTGATTTACTCTGCCTTTTCTGTCTTTTTATATTACTTACCTGTATCAAATCTCTCGCTTATCTATCATACCTTATATTGTCATTAGTGATATTAATAGTACTCTACTAGTGAGCAAATTCTAACGTCATTTACTCATAATGGGCAGAGCAGTTGATAAACCTTTATGTATTATAAATACTTATCATTCCGCGTTCGATCTTATTCTATCCATTTCTACTATATTTTCGCCTCAGTATACATACTGATAGTACCTCTATAATATACTGGAATTATCATTATTTAATAATCTTATCAATTTGAAAATCAGCTTTCACTGGTTATTAGCTTTCAAGTGACATATTAATATGTGATACTTATCGTTTACCCAGTTTTCGATTATTTCTGGAGCTGACCTTGAATAAAAGCGAGCCTTTTCCTAATACTTTTTATTAATTTTGTTATATAAGAAATACAACATGAGGGCCATTTCCTTTTTAAGTGTATTCTACCTATTTAATAACGAGCGACTCACACACCACTTCCCCAACTACTTTATTTACTATCATTTACTTTTCTTCCCTCTCTTATCTTGCCTCTGATCATTCAAGTTGTGGCATAAGGAGTCATGTCATCCCACCTATATGGAAAAATATCCTCGGGTCAAATTTGGTGTGAAAGATCATTTTTGCTGATAGTATGACCGCACCCAGACACAATAATCAGAATACTCCTCGTCTTTCCGTGTTTTCTTTACAACATACATTATGACTAATCCCACCAATAGGTTTACGCCTCTTAACGAGAGTCAGTTATATTAAGATCGATACCCTGCGGATGTGATAACACTGTTGTTATAAGGTTTGACGGTCAGAGTATAATAATGTTTTCTTGCTTTGTCAAATGGTACTCGTCCATAGCGACTACGAAAACACAACGTGTCCAAAAGGCCAAGAAGGTAACACATGAGAACAATTAGAGGTAGGTTGTGCCCCACATTTGCTTTTATATGCGTGAGCAATACCCTTATTCCTTTTCAAACAACCCTTGTAGACTACTACTACTTGGTTCCCCACGCTTCTCCCTTCTCACTTTTGACTACTGCGACATACTAAAATGGGTTAAGTGACCAAGCAACTCATTATCGCGAAATTAATCAGAGAATTTTCCATATATAAAACTATGATCTTATATACTCCTTAAATTTTTAATTTTTACACTAATTTTTTATGACTAGCTTTGATGTAGAATCTCTTTATACCATTGAACCTCAATATAACTTTTTTACATTATAGTCTAACATAAATAAAATAATACAATATCAATACTGTAATATTGAATAATAGTTATTACACAACTTCAGACCTTAACATAATCAATTTAAGCACTTTAACTCCCCCCTTCTGCCAAACCAAGGTGAGATAGGGATTAAAATTGTCTAATTATTATAGCAAAATTATATTAAGGTTGGAAAGTAATAATATTGGGGTCAAAAAACCTCATTCAGGGTGGCTTTTTTAATTCCCGGGTTACTGATATTTCACAGTAAAGACTAAATCCATCACATATTGAAAAAAAAAATTACTTTAAAAAGCATAATTAAATTTCTACAGTGTTATATAAAGACATTAGCTTCATTTCCTTTCCCAGCTACATTCGAATAGCGATTATATTCTGATAGTATTATTGGATTCCCAACTTTCGTTCCGAACTCAATTTCGAATGCAGAGATTCTATTGGTAAATATTTCTCTCCCATTAATGACGACTGCACCGATTTATGAATGCTCCCTTACCTCTAATGGGTAGGTTAGTTGTGTTATGAAGAGATTGATTTATGTACGCATTGATTCTAATGACTCATGGCTTTGATAAGGATTCATGAATACGGCTTTCCCATATAACCTAATCCCATTTAAAAATTATGTAATTCATTTTCCCTCCTAGGATGTTTCCCCAGATCATCCCGAACTTAAGATATTCCTCCCTATAGCTCCAAAGGTATATATATATAATGAGTAATATACTATATATATATATGCTATATTAATCTTTATATATTTGAATAGTTTACATTGATATGATAACGTCTGTAAATGGTATATAATATATATTTGTAATATAAATATAATTGGATTAGCTAGTGGCATGGAACGGTATCATTATAAAGGCAAACCTTAAGCGGCCTCGCTGATAATGCCACTAATGCTTGTACTCTATTGAGATTATATGTGTATAAAGCTGCTGCTCTTTAAGTTCCATACTAAAAATTATTATATTTAATAATATTTATTTGTTATTACAATAAAAGTTCATTAAATAATACTCGATCGTTATCTTAAATCTCAAGATGACAGCAGATGAACATAGTTTTGCAATTTAATATTTACTATAATGCTTAGAATGAATTGCAAAACTTTGTCATCTGTGCGTGTTTTGGATATTCAAATTAAATAATATATATATTTTTTATATATAATTCTTTGTTATTCAAGTCTATCACTCAGTACAAGCATATGGCATATCAACATAAATTAAAAAGAGTAAGATCCGCTTTAGATAGAAGTAGCAATCGATAATTCTAAATCGGGGATTGACTAGGAGTACGTTCGCGTTTCATAGCAACTCAGTAATGGACCTTCTAACAATACTTTGCTCTGTTCATTTGCTACACGGAATAAACTCGCACACAATATAGAAAACATCAAATTTAATTACGGAGACACCTCTCACTTAAAAAACATACTCAGTTTGCTAGATAAAATATCCAGTGCCGAGCAGTAAATGTAATACTAATAAAAAAGCTGTCGTAATCTGAGCTCCAAAATAACAAAAAACAGCAATCTCAAGTTTAACCAGTGTGATTTAAGTAATACTGTGAAACGTCAATCTACAAGTAATGTTAATATTGCAATCTGCTCGACGGTATCATATCCGTAGAATATCAATTGTCAAACAACATAAAGCAAAACACATATCACAGATAGTGATAGACTATCTGATCAAAAGATTATGCTTACATATCAGTGCATCTAGAAGATACTGCTTTATATAACCGCTATAGTATATAGTCACTATACTATATATATATACGTATATACGTATAATACCTAACTTCAGTTAGTTCTATTTTCCATCAATAATAAACTAATTACCAGATAATGATACTTTGAATAATATTAAAATCGTAATAAAGATATTTGCCACTATCCGCTTATGATAAACTAAGTATATACAAGATATACAAGTAATATACAGGGGTAGAGTAGATACTCTTAAGAAATATCTCAAATAACGAAATGATTAGATCACTATTTGCATGTGACCACTATGAAAACAGGTAGGTGGAAGAGTATTCATACTTGTCTCATGCTGCTGTATATCATCATCTTATTTTCGTTTTAGCATATGATACAAGTAGGGATTTGAGGAAATTCTAGAAAAGTGTTCTATGCAGAGGTATATAAGTGTCAAAATACTTTCCATTGGCGCCAAAGTTGAACTAAACAAATATACGAGAATGTGCGACCATTTTTTAGTACATGGTGATAATTAATTCATAATTGATTCTGCGTTCTCCATTAAATTACCGAAGTTCATTAAACAACCAATATTCCATATCAAGTATGTTAATTCAGATTTAAGTTACCTTGTTTCTGCTGTCAATGGGCGACTTCTCCAGCTGTCTCACATTGGAGCTGAACGCTCCTGTATTATACGAGATTTTTGTTTTTTTAATAAATTGTCACACATTGCAAAGATACGTTTCCGCTAAAATGGTTAACAACCACGTCCAGGGAGGCCGAGGGGAACGGATCTCTGTAAATAATGCCCCTGATTATTAATGAGTGGCGAATGCCCCAGACATATAGATCGTGAACGAGCAGATTGGAAGGCCTTAAAGGTCAGGACAATGGGAACCTGTATGAAGCCAGATCGGCAAACAAGTGCCAAGCGATAGCCAACTCTGTAATGGTATTTAAAAGTATTCTACACAGTACCGTTATCTGCGGAAAACTGAGTAGCTCGAAAAGGTCTGATGGCTGAGAGAAAGGTGGACTTGAGCTTAATCATGCATGAACAATCCAAAGGAACGCCCATCAGGAATCTTGCAGAGACTGTGTCGACTCCATTGATGAAAATGATTACCTGAAAATGGGCTTAAATTTTGAACTCCCTTCTTGTGGAGCACAGCATGATACTGTGTGTCTAGCAACACGATCTTTCATAATAAGTATAGTGGCAATTGAAAATAAGATACATATCCAAATGAATATTTCAGTTGGTTGTATTCTGGGTGCGTTTCACGTTGCTACCAGTTTGAGGTAATCTAGCTACCAGTACTACTCTCCCAATGCCCCAAGTCCGACCTCTTTTTGCGTTGTCCCCCAAACCCCCAAATCAATATTTCCCATTCCGTTAGACCAGACGAAATATGTTTTTCCGCAACAAGTTCGCCTCAGTGAATTTTTCAATTTATACGTTTTACCAGGGGAAGGTGGTTATAAATTTACGAAGAATAAAAAGTACAAGTGATGGGTAAACCCTGTGCAAATGTATAAAAGCACTACATATCATTAACCATCGTCTATAGTTTTCATAATGTATAAAATTCTTAGAACGAAATGGTAGACTCAATATGTTATCCGAACCTTCCTTCTTTACAATTAATAAATATAAGTTTAAAGATCTAGGTTTATGTATTATTTCCAAATAATAATAAGGTAAAAGGTGTATATCAGGTTAAGGATAATTAACTATTTTGAATGATAATAATATAAATAAGGGCTCTCTGAATAAACTAAATGATAACGTAAAGTGTACACTTTTTGAATATACAGAGCGACAAGTTTAATTTTTAGGTTGCCCAAAAAATTATTTATTATCTATATTATGGTTAAGGGATATATCACTAAGCTCAAATATTAAATGCGTAGAACTGAATAATCTATAAAAACGCAAGAATAGTGAATAGTATAAAAACCCTTAGGCTCCTATGAATTTTTTAGTGTATAGATTAAATGGAATTTTGGTTTCGTTTGTATAAAGAAAAATTATATATCTTTTCAGCTTAAAGATATTTCAGTGTAAGCGTAAAATTACTATCATGTATTTTTAAATTTATTATTAATATATATTATATATATAGCTATAATATAATATATTATTACGTATACGAATTATATGAAAAATAACAACAAGTGATAGCTGATACATATCTAGCCAAAGCTATTCAAATTAATCTAAAAATTTTCATTAGGAGAACACTAAATTTGATCCGTATTAACATTATATTTGTTGTTTTCCCAATATATTTATATTAATAAATGGATTGAAAACGAATTCTCTTGTTCAATAGTGATGTCAATATTGTATTTGTTTTGGATTCGTATTAAAAGACGTTCCGCTCGGAGCATAACGACGACAATTTCCCCCAATTCAAAACCAACAAAACCCACTCTAGCATCAGTTGTTAAACGAAATCTCCTTATATTCCCTCTTCAGGCACATTCCATACTCAATAAATTAATTCATTCATGTTTAGTTCAAATTAGCAAACTATTACAAAATTCAGAAACATGAGGATGAACAAAGCAAAAAGTATCGGCATTT
>JABUQX010030949.1:0-36200 GCA_015478945.1 Trachelipus rathkii | reverse complement strand
TCCGCCCGTGCAAGGCGTCTCGCTCCTGACAGACTTCGGGCATATGCTCGAACTGGGTATTGTCCTTCCTTCTTGAGCATCTCCTCTTCATTTGGTGCCTAAACCAAACTCTCTGGATTGGCGTCCGTGTTCAGACTACCGTGACCTTAATGGAGTTACAGTTCCTGATCGATACCCTGTCCCGCACATCCAGTTTCAATTCTAATATTCATGGCTCCACTATTTTCTCTAAAATCGACTTAGTGCGGGCATTTCATCAAATTCCGGTGCCCGCTCAGGATATCCCAAAGACGGCGGTGATTATGCCCTTTGGGTTATTCGAGTATCTTCGTGTGCCATACGGATTGAGGAATGCCGCCCAAACATTTCAACGTTTCATAGATACAGTACTTCGCGATCTACCCTTTTGTTGGGTTTACATCGACGACAATCTGAAAACCAGTACTTCAACAGAGGAGCATGAAGACCATCTTAAAGCCGTCTTCACCCGTCTGAATGAGTATGGTATTAGAATAAAAGCTGATAAATGTGTCTTTGGAGTTTCCTCTTTGAAATTTTTCGACCACTCTGTATCAGCAGAAGGCATAACACCTTTTGAAGATCGTGTCTCTGCAGTACGTGACTTTCCATTCCCCGAAACTCGGCGAAACCTTCGACATTCCCAACGCAGCCGCTACACTTACACCACTATCATATCTCATTAAGCCCAAGAAGCGAGGGTTGTCCACCAAAATTCATTGGACGCCGGAAACTCGTGAGGCATTTATCGCCACGAAAAATGCTCTTGCGGACATTACTCTTCCTATGCATCCTAAAGAGGGCGCACCCACTCGTACACAGGCCGATGCATCGAATTATGCTATAGGGGAGTGCTAATGCAGTTCCAGAACGAGCATTGGGTACCTCTGGCATTTTTCTCTAAGTAACTGCAACCGACTTAGACCCGGTATAGTACCTTTAGCCGTGAGCTCCTCGCCATTTACAAAGCGATCCGGCATTCTATATATTTCTTTGAAGATCGGGAATTCCATGTTCTGACCGACCATAAACCGATAATTTTCGCTATTAAGTCACGTCATGAACGTCATAACCCGCATGAAGCTCGACATATGGAGTACATCGCACAGTTCACTTCTGATATAAGGCATATTTCAAGACTGGACAACGATACTGCTGATGCTCTGTCTCGAATTCATGTAGATTCCATCACACCCCTTACATCTTTAGATTATGAAGCTTTGGCCGAGGCTCAGGAATCGGAAAGTATTTCGCTCTCAGATGGCACATCTCTCCAGCTGAGACGAATTACGCTTCCGAATGTGTTCAGACATATTCTCTGCGACTTTCAACAGGTTCTCCTCGTTCTTTAGTTCCAAATTCTTTTAGTAAAGTTGTTTTTCTTACCTTGCCTTCTTTATCACATCCTGGAGTAAAGGCTTCACAAAAGTTAATTTCTTCTCGTTTTGTTTGGCCTGACATCAACTCCGATGTGAAAAATTGGACCTGCGCATGTTTTTCCTGCCAAAAACACAAGGTTCACAAGCATACCAAAGCTCCTCTTGGACAATTCCTTCCTCCTTCGGAACGTTTCGATAAGGTTCATATTGACCTTATCGGGCCGCTTCCTCCTTCAGAGGGTTTTCTTATCTCCTTACCTGCATTGATTGCTATACCAGGTGGCCGGAAGCTATTCCACTTCCGGATATCAAGCCGAGACAGTAACGAAAGCTTTTGCTTTCATTGAATCTCGCGTTTTGGTCTACCTTCCACTGTCACCTCCGATCAAGGCCGACAGTTTGAATCATTCCTCTTTAGAGACCTTAGGCTCTTCACGAGTTAGAACCACCAGTTACCATCCTGTCTCGAACGGAATTATCTAACGGTTTCATCGTCAGTTGAAAGTATCCCTGGTTTGTGCCATGAACACGAGAATTGGATTGAAGCGTTGCCTTTAGTGCTCTTAGGAATTCAATCTTCCCTTAAATTAGATCTCAACTCCACTTCTGCAGAGCTGGTTTATGGAACTACCCTTAGTCTTCCTGGCGAGTTCTTTGACAACACTAGTCCTCTTCTTGTCGATCCTAATTCCTACGTTTCTCGTCTAAAAAAGTGTGCCTCCTCATGGAAACCAACCGCGACTCGCATCACAACAATCCATTCTTATATTCCTTCTGACCTTACAACTTGTTCTCATGTTTTCGTTCGTATTGACTGTCATAAAAGACCCTTTTTTCACCCAAGTACGAAGGTCCCTTTCCAGTCCTGCGACGTTCGTCAAAATTCTTTACTGACCAACGACCAGATAGAGAGGAAGTCATTTCTATCGATCGACTAAAACCTGCCTTTTTGGAATCAGAACTGTCAGATGACATCGATCTTGTTCCTCCTTCTCCAGGTGTTTTTCTTCCTGTATCCCATATTCCGGTTCCTGAACCTGCTGTTCCAGTTTCTTCTCCTTCGTTACCTCAAGTTTCAAGTATTCCCGACGTCTTACCCTTTTTTTCGGTTCCTCCTTCCAGTATCCTTCCGACTCACGACAGGCACCTCAACTAAGAAGTGCCTTAAGCGGCACACTCGACCGCACCGCCGATACACTCCTCGGGTGAGTTTATCAATGCGTAAACCCGTGCATTTTTCCGAGACTATGGGCCAGCCCATTGCGGGGCAACCGATCAAAGGCATCATTAGTGCATCCTCGTTCTCTGAACGTTTTCTCATTTAGGGCAGTACTGTAGGGGTTCGCCGTCGGCATTGACTTGGAGGTTGCTGAGTTGTGTGCACGAGCCGTGTGTGAGGTCAATCCTGAAGGATCCGAAAGTTTACTTTTTATTTTTTTTTAAGGATTAGAGTTCCTAGGGGTTTGCCAATTTTTATTGTTGTCGGTTGTTGTGAGCCGTATCAAACTTAGTTAAGTGCTCTTCTTTGAGATCGACTTGGGTCGGCAGATTCTTTACATACTTACAGGTTACGATTTCTTTAGTCTTCCTTAACTATTCTAGATATATTTTTGTAGTCAATTCTCATTATGGCTATGTTACAAAAACAAAGTTTTCCTATAAAATTTTTAGTTAATTTTAAATACTTTTCAAGATTTTGATGCAAAGAAGTAAAAATAATGTTCTTGAAATTTCATAGAATATATTTACCGGGTAAAAACAACAGTAAAAATGAGCATAAATTTAGAATTTGGCAATGCATTTATTAAAATCTAACTAAATTTTTAATTAATTAATTTATAATTTCAAATCTTTACTTAACATTGAGACGGATAAATGTTCTGAAAAAGAAACACCACACTCTCATTCTTATACAAGCTACCAATATCACACATAAACTGCACACTCACAAATATATATACCACTCACTCTCTCTCACAAACAATGGACAGCCAAGCATTTTTCACTTTGGACTCAACATTTGTTTCACGAGGCGAGGCCTGTTCTTTTTACAAATCTCTCACACTCATAACTCGTCACTCACACACACACGCACAAGCCATAGGCTGGTACTCCCAAAAACGCTATCGTATAGCTATCGCAACAAACACATTTTAAAACTAATCAGAACACCAATCCCCAATGCCAGTGCACTCACGCACTCTTACACAACAGAACATATATATACACTCAAAGATTCATCCTGAGCATTTAGGGTAAAACTCACATCTTGAGAGGCACTCACTCTCAACTCACGGATGAAGGATTTTGGTCGTTTTTTAGTCTCCTCCTCCCTTACTGCATAGTATTAAACAAACCGCACTCTGTAAACAAAAATTTATTCATTTTTTGGGCTAAGTATAAGAGAAATAAACCTTAACTAGGCCATTGTACGGCCTTTACTGTTATAGATAGGCTAATCATGCTTCATTTTTTCATACGCTTTGCATAATCATCTCAATGTAAAACTCAACGTCCTCAGCATTCAGAATTGAACATCTTTCACTTCATTTCCACTCTCATCTCATCAATATTATCTCTCGCTCACATATACAATTCTCACATACACAATTTCCTCTCGCGATGATAATAGGATGGGAGAGAACTCTCGGAAGGAAGTGCGCACTAGAATTAAAGAATAGAACTAACTCTACAATAAGCACACCACAGATATAAAGCACTCTCAAGATACTCTCTCACTCTCTCTAAAGTTAAATAAGACACCCCATGACCAGAGTGAACAAAGGCTGACTGACCACACTACGAGCCACAGACACAAATCACCGAGAAAGCCGATCATCTAAATCAGCACCCAAAACCTGCACACGCGCACGCTCTGTCTGTATACCGCTAGACCATAGTCCACAGAGACAACTAAACTCTCTCACACGTCGCCACACCACAGCACAAACAACCACCCAGTCCCGGACGTGGAATTGACGACAAGTATCTGCAAGCCGGCTTAAAGGTAAGAAAGAAGAAAAACCTGGATGAATGTAATAAGTCAATGATGAAAGTTTCAAAAGAAAGTGTTTGGAATAACACTCTCTCTCGCAAGAACATATGAAAACTCAATACGTATAGGAGAAAAGACAGAGAAATTGAAACGTGATGTCATCGATGACTTACAAGAGAATAGGAAGCCTTCTGGAAGGAAGCGAGATATATACGCACTCACTCGCTAGGGTCGCGCTCTCTTCTCTCTCACTCTGAACTGCACCATGAGGGGATAGGAACACATATCCGAAAATCATGCCCTCCACTCAAAACGCCACAATTGAGCACTTAAAATAAGACGGTGATAGTGAATGTTGGGGTGCTCTGATGGTCGCAAGAAGCGAATAGGTATGTTGGGGAGGCAGTCATTACCAGGACACATATACCAGTACATGAGAGTCACAGAAAGTTAATGGGTAAACCTGAAGGTATAAAATCGAAAAATTACTGCAAATGCATACACGGAGGCAAGCATCGACACGATTGATTGGGACTTTGCGAAGTGTGTGTAAAAATTTAAAATAGGGATATAGTAATATAGATATATATATAATATCCAAGGGAAGGGCGGATACTGCTCATATAAAATTATTTATTGTAGGGTTTGCTTCAATGATATATAATATATATATAACGACCAACGAGCAGCCGTCGCGTGATGAAGAAGAATTTGGCGCGAGACCACAGGGCGTTTAGGCCACCAGTCGGCTAGAGGATGTGTGGACGCACACTCCTTTAAATTAAACAGATATCTATAATAATCGGTATAGTATATATATGACACAGTAATACAGGACGTATCGCTCACTTAATAGGCACACCATATGGCAGGTGGTAGTGGATATTGTGTCAACTGTTCTCGCTCTCACGCTCTGAATTGAACATAAACGCTGCATGACTCACTCCGATAAGTAAAAGCGTGTGCACACATAATATATATAGGTCAAATGTGATGGGTAATATTAATAGCGAAATACGGCGCCTCATACTCTCACTCTCCACTGGTACTCTCACTCTCTGCACTCGATGGGGTTGATGAAAGAATTAAGATGGAATCGGCAGGAAATGGATGTTTAGAATACTCTGCGCTCATGGAGCTCACCATATCTTTATCATCACATCGATTTGGTTTTTGTGGTGAATCTGAAACTCTCTCACACGCTCTCTGCTCAATTGGCAACGGTGTGTACAAAGGACCACGATATATGACAGGTTCACACGTTTAGATAGAGTAAATATCAACACCCACCCAACCATCTATCTTACGAGTCGCATATAAACCTCTCGGGTGTGTGAGTTATGGGTAGATGGGCGAGCGCTGGAACAAGCTGTCTGGTTTAAATATTTAGGATTATATGTTGGCATCGAAAGGGACCGAGATGATGCGTAGTGTGTCAGTAGGAAGTTTGCGCAATGCAGGGGCAACACAGATAATCGCCGCTCCCTAGCCACTCTCAATCTTGGTGGATCTCACACACGCGAACAAAGATACTCTCGACTCAGCCCCTCAGCTCTCTACATGAGGGTATGTTGTTACTGGTACGGCTCACTCAGTCACGCTCGCGAATATAAGCTGCATATAGCACCACTAAGATACCATAGAATGTGTTAACCTAGACACTCTGTAGGGGCGTGTTAGGTGTCGACGCAAAATTGATTAAAAAGAGGAATAAAACGTATATAGGTGTGATATATAAAGGTATCACGCACGCAACTACACTCAGATATGTGCAAACTGTGAATATATCATGTGGCACAGGTGAACGATAGATAGATATCGGTTAGCTGTGTATGATGTTGTGTGTGTATAAGAGAATAAAGATATACATGACACAGCTCGGGATTAGAGCTCTAGTAAGAATGAAGGAAGAGAGAAGAAAATAAAAATATTAAGAAGAAGAAAAAGTAAGAAGAAAGGTGACAAATAGAGAGATAGAAATGGCGAGAAGCTGAAACGGTAAGCACTATTCATCTAAAGTCAAAGAAGCAATGAGAAAAAGAATAAAAAAATAATAACAGATAGGCCATACACTCGCTCTCTCAAGCCTATAAGGAGATCTTCTCATACGCTCGCAACGCATATAAATAGGTATCGCACGGCGCAGCGCTGGGTTTTCCTATATAACACTTGAAATATTCTTCTACTACTTTCGTTGATTTCGGGTGCATCATCACGCACCTAACCCTAGTTTCTTGGTGGAAAAAGGCTAGCGATGATGAAACCACTAAGATCCATATAACTACATGACACCAAACACTCTCACTATAACCTAACCATAAAAATTATATAATATAGTATAATACTATTCATAACTCCTTCTTCTCTCTCCTCCAACACCTATATATAACACTATCCTCGCATAATATACTCATTATACTCTCTATATACACTCTACTCATATATAAAATACTCTCATATATATATACCCTCATACTACATAGTACTACTAACTACTCCTAACTCCATATTATTATATAATTAAGGGGACAAACCTAGACACGGAACTGAAATTTTCCGGCTCTCCGCGGAACCAATAGCCGGGCAAACACAAAAAAAATTCCGGCCGAACCGGGATTCTAAAATCTTGAACTTCCATATAACCTTTTAACAGATAACGCTAAAAAATAATTCTATATAACTTTCAATATAAAATTTTATATATATATATATAATTAATTATATATTAATATATAATTTATATATATATTAATATTATATATATAGTAATATATATAATATATATATTATATATAATATAATATATAATATCATTATATTATATTTTGATAAAGAATTTTTAGACGAAATATGAACCGAATTGTATAATAATAACCTCACAAAATTGTTGTAAAATGCCATCATTTTTAATATATTTTTCTTTATTATTAATATTTATACAAAATCTTTCATATTTTAAGCGATGTCTCGAGATAAAATAAAACCTACGGTAGATTTCACAAAACATTTAACAAGCGTCAACTTCAATTTAAACATATGGAAAATAACGAAGAGAATATATGGAAGTCAAAAATTTGAGATAGTAAAAGAAAGAATCCTGTATTTTCTAGAACACTGCAGCACCCCAAATTAGAGAAAGTCGAAGCCGTGAAACAAGTGAGTCTTGAGGAAATTTTCTTCCCCCCCCCCAAAATTTTGCCATATCAATGACCCCCAAATTACTGGGGATTTCTTTAGGAAAATAATACATTTTTAGTATGCAAATGAGTACACCATTCACCCATTCACTGCAGGGCACGGACTCATAGAAGCTTGTTCTTCATCTTCAACCATAATATATTATTTCTAGTAGAAAAATATTTTTTGTAGAGAGATGATGATGTACCAACTTCATACTGTAAATTGAGAATCATCAGTAATTCAGAAGTTATTAGGCTGATCAGATATAATTTTACTCCAGATATATTGGATAGCATAAATATTCAAACGAGTTCATTTATGTCTTTGTAAACTAGTTCACGGCTTTACGAGCCAATTATTTTAAAAATGGAACTATGTCACTTCCATTGCAATATTATATATATATTATACTATATATATTATAATATATATATAATATATATATATATATATATATATATATATATATATTATATAATATAATATAATATATATATATATATAGTTATAATATATATTATTCGGTATATATATATATATTATATATATATTATATATATAGATATATATATAATTATATATAAGTATATATATATATATATAGATATATATATATTATATACGGTCTATATATTATATATATATATCATACTATATATATATATTATATAATATATATATATTTAATAATATACTATAATATATTATACTATATATTATATATATATATATTATATATATTATAATACAATATATATAAACTAAAAATAAAAAATTTTTAAATAATATTATATATATCACTATCAACTATCCATTCGGCTCGCATTAGTGGAACTAAGGCTTCACCTCGACTCCATAGAGACATCAAACAAGTCATGCCTGAAGGAACTTAGTTAGAGGACTGTCTAGAAGACATACCAAATCCAGGTGACCAAAAGCGAATAATGAGAGCACGATCTATAGCTATTAAACGATCAGCCGCGATAGTAGACCCCACAGAGGTCTTGTTATGTTAAATCTGGTTATTCACTTGATATGGACTAGGGTTCCTAGAAAAAATATATAAAGAAAGGAATAGGGAACCCACAAACATCAACAACCACCACTAAAAACCCAACGTCAACACGCTCGAGAACTCGATGAGACTCTCGCGCACTCACTCGCGAAGAGCAGTTGCCCCAAAACAAACTCACTCACTCATCGCAGATATATATATATATATACAATCTGGAGAGAGTTTGAGACATTGGGTAGAGAGATTGGCAGCCCCGGGTCAAAACTTGTAGCGCGCTGCACAGATCTAATCGAAAGTAAACGTAGATAGAGTATATAATATAGTGAGGACACTCACTGCTCTTATGTTATGGTACTCAACCCACTACAATCCACCACAAAACCAAAACACAGTGTCTCGACTAACACTCACTCTATAATGTAATGTCCTCGCACTCATGGAGAACGACCTGATGCAGGTGTAGATCACACACGTACTAAATGGTAGGAAGGTGGTGGATTTTTTGTGAGGAGAGATGTAAAAGGAACTAAGATACACGGTCTTGCATGGGGTATGTTGTTTACCTTGTGTTATTGATATAGCTAAGTGAGACAAACTATTCAAGCGTCTCGAATAAGACAACCAGATATAGATCATAAAGTTTCGAATGTGTTAGAAACATGGGACAATCTTAGCGGATGGACAATCTTAGGGCTGTGCTAGGTGTGAGAAGAAATTGAAAACATAACCCAACAGGAATGAACTATTAAGAGATTGTGTGGTGGTGAAGGAAAGGCGCGTAATGAGAATAAATTGAAAGTATTGTTGAGCGGTTTTGGTAATGTGGAAAGGAGAATGATAGATAGGTTGGTTAAGCGGATGTATAGTGGGATGGGTTGGGAACGACTGGCTCGGAGACTCGAAGAAAAATGGATTAATTCAAGTCTAAAGGAATGTCTGCAAGAGAGAATGTGAGTTTGCAGAAGCGCGGAAGAAGGATGCTTGATAGGAGAGCCAATGGCCTGTGGTTTTGCATGAGGAGTATGGTCTGACTCCACACCTGGGCCGGGGACCCTGAAACAATAAACTCATGCAAACGAACAATTTACCATAGTGAGATCCGTCGCGGTCAGTGAAGTCTAGTGGAATTTTCGACTGCGTACGAGTTATTTACTAATAATGTACAGAGGGGGGCCGGTAAGGCTGGGCTTTCTTTTCGACTTGCATATTCTTCTACGCTTTTCTTTTCAGATGCTTGTCACTCACCTTACCTCCCAGTCTTAGGAATTGAAAGGAAGACGAAGAATATACTATATATATATATATATATATATATATATAGAAATATTATAGTATATAATATTATATATATATATATATATATATTAATATTTAATATATATATACTATATATAGTATGTATATATATAATTTTGGATTTTAACTTTGAATTTAAGAGTATAACTTATAATCCTATATTTTGAGGAATTTGAGTAAACTTTATTTCAATAGATACTAAGGTATTATTCACTAGGCAAACTCTGATATGAAACTTACATGCACAGGGCATAAACCCATTATATATTTGTAAAGTATGCGGGCTAATGGCTAGTAAAATAAATCCATATACAAGCAAAAAATTTATAAATAAATTATAAAAAATAACATGAAATATTTCATTATTACAGGCCGGAATTTATGAAATATTACGGACAAACAAGAGGAAACAACAAGGAAAACACAGAGAAAAAAATGAATCCACACTTACCGGCCGGACCGGGAATTCCGGTACACCTCTAATATAGTATATAGTATATATAAAATATATATATATTTTATTATAACTGATATTAGATATATATATATAATAGTAATATATATATATATAATATATATATAATAATATATATATATATATTATAGTATATATATATATATATATATTATATATTATAAATATTTAAATAATTATTTTATATATGTATAATATATATGATATATGAGAATTTATAAGTGGTGACGTCCGTTAATATTAGGTTAGGTTAATTTGGGTTAAGTTTGGCGTAGGTTAGGTTAAGTTAGCGTTGGTAAGTTAGGTAGGTTAGTTTAGGTTAGGTTACCCCAAAATTTAAAATGTATTTACCTAAAATTATTAAAATACGATACTTAAATTATTGATTTTTGCTCTGGAGGTCAACCACTTTAAATAGCCCTTATATATTATATATATATAATACTCTCTCCTATAATATATATATATTATATATATACATTATATAATTATATAATTATATATATATATATTATATATATATATATATATATACTATTATATATTATAATTAAAAAATTTCTAGCAATATACAAAATGTGGCGATGCAGGGTTTGCTATCACTAGATAATGCACTTAGTTTGGGAAAATGAATATAATTCGAATTTTCAATTTCCCCTGACCAAGAATATTACTGCGCGCATGGTAATGATTTATCCTCCTCAACCAATTGGTATTGGGATAGAGATTCTGGTGGCTATAAAAATTAATTAAATAAACATATAATGATAAGTTGATTTAAATCATAAGAATGTTATATTATACAAATTTTTATAAATACTTTATATACAGAATGTTTTTTTTTTTGAGTAATATATATATATATGTGTAACAACTTACTTAAATTTTAACAATATAAATAAAGGCAAGAAATAAAACAACAAAACCTGCTTCAGCTTATATAAGATATCAATTTACAGTAAAATTTACTCTTGGTCTTCAGCACCATATTCACTCTAGTAACAACTTAAAAAAGTTAAAAACTTAAATTGAAAAATTAATTTATTACTGTATCCCTCTTTGTTGTTGTTTAAACGTTAAGAGAAAGTAGCATGTTAGATCTAAAATATTAAGAGAATATAAAATAGCAGTAGACAGCCAAATATTATTAAATATAAACATAGTATATATCAATATCCATATATATATATATACTATATATATATTTAACCAACCCTTATAATTATATATATATATCACTCTCTATATATATATATGAGTATATATATTATAATATCCCTACTCCTCATAATAAACTACTATAGTATATATCGAACATATACCCCTATATATATATATATATATATTATTATATTATATATATATAATTATATATATATATATATATATTATTATATATATATATTATATTAATATATATGATATATATATATATATATATAAAATAAAAAGAAACTATAATTTTCTAAATTTTTTTAGCCAAACTGAAATTGAAAACCTCCCGGGAAGGATCCCCCTGAAAAACCTCCATAGTCTTGACCAAAATTAAAGGTTTTGAAGGGCCTGCCCTGACTGAAAATTCTCTGGAATAGCTGATTCAGGATCAACAAAACTGTAAAAAAAAAAAATTTAAGTCAAAATATTATTTCATTAAAATTAATATAATGATAAAAATATCCACGCAAGGGGTTGGGATGGCTAATTTTAAAAAGAGAAAATTGTTGATTCCATTCTTCAAAAGATTTAATGACACTGATTCATACTTTCAATAAATTTAATCTTTAATAGATTTAACTTATTCTTTAACTGTGAAAAATATGTACAGTTATATTTAGAACTCCAAAACATCAACAGTTTGAAATATGAACTTAGTTAATTTTTCTCTATAATTTATATAAAAAAAAAACCTTAAAAATTAAAATTATTTTATATGATAATAATGTAGATTTGCTAAAGTAGGAAGTAAGAATGTAGATAATGAGTGGTGGAATGGATTGGATGGAATGGTTAATTATATTAAAAAAAAAAAAAGAAAGAAAAAAAAAAAGGCTTGGTTGAATGTGCTAAAAACCAATGATGAGGTATCAATAGAAAAGTGTATGGAAATATATAAGGAAATATGTAAATGTTGCATACGTAGAAGAAAAAAAATAGAGGTAATGGACAATTTGGAAGGAGGATGAATGGGGATTTACAAGGGAATAGGAAGCAAGTACGAAAGGTTAAGAAAGAGAGCAAAGGTAATCTTCAAAAAAGGTTTTTTTTTTTTTTTTTTTTAAATTTCCTTTCAGGTAAACTTCAGAGAATAATGAAAAGGGATATTACTTTCGTGACTCATGAAATGGATGTGAGGAGAATGGGGAGGGAACACTTCGAAAATCTGCATGATATTAGCAGTAATGAAGAGGTGATAGTGAATGTGTGTGGGTTTGACAGCGTAAGAAGAAGAAATAGGTATTTTGGGGATGAGTTAATTAGTAGAAAGGATGTAAGAAGAAGGGTGAGAAAGTTGAAGAATGGAAAATCTACAGGTATATATGGAATTACCAGTGAAATGATCAAGACTGGCATTGACTGGATATGAAAGTTGTGTAACAAAGTTTTAATAGAGGGAATAGCTCCTAAGGATTGGAGGAGAGTAGTAATACTACCCTTATATAGGTGTAAGGGGAACTGTAGGAACTATATTCGAATTAGTTTACTGATTATTGTAGGGAAGATATACCTTGGTATTTTGGTTGAAAGAGTGCGTCGAGTCATTGAGGGAGAATGTGTGTAGATCAAATTTTCACATTGAAACAAATGATTGAGAAAATGAGAGAAGAATAATTTGTATTTAGGTTTTATGGACTTGCAACAAACGTATGACAGGATTAATAGTAATGCTTTGTGGAAGGTGTTAGTGATATATGATGTTGGTGATAGGCATTTGAATGGAATCAAAAGTACGTATGACGATAGTGAAGCATATGTAAGAATTAATGAAGCTGAAAGTGAATGGTTTAATATTTACAGTATAGTGAGCCACGGACGAGTTGTCTCTTTGGTTATTTAATTTGTATATGGATGCGGTGATGAAAGAATTAGAGATAGGGGTGGTAGAGGAAGGTGTTAAGACTGATGGAGAACGGAAGAGAGTTGAGGGTACCAAGCTTATTGTACGTGGACGATTTAGTTTTGTGTAGAGAATTTGAAGAGTATGAGAGGATTGGTAGAGGGGTTTGCCAGGGTGTGTAAAAGGAGGGGTTTGAAAGTAAATGGAGACAAGAGTAAGGTGATGGTAGTGAGTGAGGAGAGTCCGTAGTGGGAAATCATGTTGGGTGGTGAGCAATTGGAACAAATATCCGAGTTTAAATATTTAGGATATTGCTGGATGAAAAGGAAACGGATGATGTAGAGAGTAGTAGGAAAGTTGTGAATGGTAGGAAGGTGTATGGAATACAAAGGGACTAAGCCTTGAGTGAGCTAGGGTTTTACATGAAGATATGCTGTTACTAGTGTTAATGTATAATGAAACTATGGTGTGGAATAAGGGGTATTTATCTAAGGTGTAATCTGCTTAGATGGGGGCGTGTTAGATGTTAGAAGTGATAAAATGAGGAATGAACGTGTTAGGGAGTTGTGTGGTGTCTAGAAGGGCGTAAATGAGAACAAACGAGAGTATTAAGATGGTTTAGATATATGGAAAGGATGGATAATGGTTGCCTGGTTAAGCGGTTGTATAGTGGTGAGTGTACTGGGAATCCACCGGCTGGGAGACCTCAGAAAAAGTTGATTGAGTCAGTAAAGGATGTGAGTGTGGCAGACGCGAGAAGAAAGGTGCATAATAGGTGTGAATGGGTGTGAATGGCAGGGCTTTATGAGGGGGTATGCTTTTGGGACACCTGGTTCAAGGAATGAAAACATTGGCGAGATATCACAGTGAGAGTCCATTGCAGTCTCGTGAAGCCATGTGGTGGAATTTTTGACTGCGAAGAGCTCTCATTTAAGAGTATGGAGGGGACGGTAAGGGGAGGGGGAGATTTCCTTTCGACTTACGTCATGTTCTTCTACTACTTTTCTGTTTCCGGTATATGTTGCGCGCTTCACCCTCAATCTGAGAAAAGGAGGTAGATTATGATGACGATGCTAATAATTATATGTTGGGTTAATATCCAACGATGGAGCTTTCTTCGAAAGGTTTAACTTGGAGCTGATATTCTTCAAAAAATGAATTTAAGAAAATTATATAGTATATATATATATATATATATATATTATACTATATATATATATATAATATATATATTATAATATATAGATATATTCATATTATATATATATCGTATATAGTAATATGAACTCGTGGCGTAGGGAGGTGGACTCGAGCCGGACTCTCATGTAAGAGGACGCTGGTTCAATCCGCGTAGCCAGTCTGAGTTTATCTTCCTGGGGCAAGAATTAAAACTCGTCTACGAACACGTGGTGGCGACAGGCTTGGGATAGCTGGTCTTAAAGTTTGATTTTCCTTTAGTCCCCCGTGTTACCCTCTGCGAAGGGGATAAAGCACGTTAAAGGAAGAATACTATGATATATATATATATATATAGATATATAATATAATATATATTATATATATATATATATATATATATATTATATATATATATATATATATATATATTAGTGATGCACCGAGAGCAGTAAATTTGGCCGGAGGCCGGAGAGCGCCGGAGGCCGGAGAATGAAAATTTCAATTCCGGCCGGAGCCGGAGTCTCCGGCCGGAGAATGAAATTTCCATTTATACCTACCTTTTATTTATATATATATATATCCGGTATATATATATATATATATATATAATATATATATAATATATATAAATATATATAAAAATATATCATACCTATGAGGTTCTATATAATACTTACTAATAACCTAATATTATATATATATTAATATTATTGAAGGATTGACACTAAGGCCATGCATTTATAATGCGACTTACTTGTCCGGATCTAAGTAGTAACTACTTAGAGAAGTTAACACTCCTTGAATGAGGGGCTAAAACCCGTGAGTGTGAATACGTTGTGCGCTTACTGGGAAAACATTACTTCAAGAGGAAACCCCAAAGGAAAGGTTTTCAAAATATAATTATAGCACAAAACCTGTTTACATGGGATCATCTTGAGAGAACATAAAACCATAATGAAGATGAAAGAAATACTGAATCTTCAGAGGAAAAGTGGGCCGAAAAAAAAGAAACATGAATATCACAGACACAGCAATTGATGATCCATGTCCATCCATATCATCAACTCTACCTCTATTAAAAAGATTTCTATCAGCTACACCTAGTTTGAAAACAACTGGATAAATCAATGATTGACTTCGATATCAGAAAAAGCACAGAAATTCAATTCAAAATTGGGGAATTGATTGAAATGTGGACAATCTGCCATTTTTTTTGTTGAAGACATTGATTTAAAGAGACGAATAAATCCGGTGAGTGTCCACAACTATTTAATATTCCAGTCCAAGTAGTACTTTTCAGAAGAATTATCCAAACAATTATATAAAAGGGGTATAGAACAAAATAACACTTCGCTGCAAGAAGAATTCAAGCAATATCACTTAACATCAGATATATTGGACTTGCTCATAAACAATGAAAGCTTATCATAAGGTATGTTGTCAGGCCTGCATTGGATTGATTAAAGGATTTTCAAAGAAAGAGTAGGAACATTACAAATCAGTAGTTTTAGTGTTTATCAGTTCAGCAGAAAAATATTATGTCTAAGAAAGTAAGGAAACACTTGAGAGGCTGAGGAGGTTAAAAAAAAGAAAAATATTCATGTTGTCCTAAGATAAGCAAAACAAATTACGAAAAGGTATAAGAGGCGGACAGGTGTTCATAAATGAGGAAATAGTTTATGCATTCTTCAGTGTAATCTGTTAATTGATTTTCTCAAAAAGCAAATTTAAATATTTAATTTACTTTATGTAGGAACATTGTAGGTCATTTTAGTTGATCACCAATTGCTACAACTAAATTAAGGAAAATTCAAAAAAATCTAATTTGCCAATACAGAATACTTATGCCAAGATTTGTGTAAGCAAAATTTTATTATATTCATATTATAATGCTGCAAAAAAGATAATAGACGCAAAAATTGGCAATTATTATATTTCTTCCAAATTCGAAAAAAAATCTAGATATCCTTAATGCATAATCCACTGGAAGCTAAATGGAGAATATAATTAGCATTGTATAAAACCATGTTGAGAATTAACTTAAACATAGCGTAGTGATGGATGATGATCGTTGATTATATCATTTGTAATACTGCAGTTAATGCATTGCAAAAATATTAAGCAAAAACTTGGCAAGAGATAGCGGTGTAAAAAACTATAAAAAGAGACACTTTAAATTCTGTACTGAACCGTTTTCGGTAAACCATTAATAGAGAAGAAAACTTTATGATACTTGCAACATTTCTTAAAGTCCCACAATACAGAATTAGCTCCCTTTATATTATTGAATCAGAATAAACAAAATTTATGCTCAAGAAGAAGTAAAACTTTTTATTAAAGCTAAAGAAGAATATTACATTAAGTTCCGATTCTGCATGAACAAAATGATGATCAAAAATATCAGTTCTCATACAGATTCAATGAAGAATCTGAAAATGGAAACGGCAAGATATTGATAAGAGGCACATTCAATTTTTTGGAAGTGCTTTGAATTGACAGCTAAAAAAAGGTCTTTAGAACAAAGTGGAAGGAATCTTCAGATACAAGTCCAACCAGGTGAACTGCACTCAAAGGAGAAAAAAGTGTATAAAGAGTGCAAACGTAGAAAGAAGCAGTGAGCAGGAAAACCAACATGAATTAGAACCATACTATTCAAATTAATTGTGGATAAATATATTTGCAGCACACTTATGGAACGAAAATTGGATGCTGATCCACACTGTTATGGTGGGAAGAAAGAAAAGTCTTTATCCTGATTGCAATCTTACCTGAATTAGCTAGAAAATCTCTCTGCTCCACTTTCAAGTGTATTTAGCGTGAGAATGTTTAGCCAAGCAGGGAAATATTTCTACAAGTAAAAGGAATCGACTTTCTCCAACACTAGCTGAGCCAGTCCTGATTTCTTTCATCATAATTTAAGATCATTTGATTTAAATATTAGAGAATGGTTACCTAAATAGCAATGCATAAGCTAGTTAAACTTTCCTTTCACTGACTTTCGGCTTAACATATAATTTAAATTTTTCCTCAAAATTATTATTATTATACTCTATAAAGTATCGATAACAGCTGTGACACATTACTATATATTACTATATATATATTATAATATATATATAATATATATATACTATATATAATTATATATATATATAATATATATATATAATATATTATATATATTATATATATAATATATATATATATAATATATATATATATAATATTCCAATGTTAGTTAGTTTAAAACTTAAAAGCTCTTTAATATTTAAAGTATTAAAAAATATATATATCATAATTTTTAGTTTGGTCAGATATGATGGCATATAGTTTAAAAATTCTGTTACCAATTCATTTACTTATATATCTGTATTGTATTTTTAAAGCTAGATTTATCAAAAGTGTATTTTTTTTAGGGGTAGTCATTTTGGATATTCAAACCCTTTTAAGTTGTTTATCAATATAATTAGTCAATTTAGTAAATGGTGTTCATATAGGTCTATTGATATTATCTATATATTGTTATAGTTATAATTATTAAGTTATTAGTTTTGACATTTCAGTGTTATCACTTAAAACGAAAACAAAAAAAATACTAAAAATAATTTGTTCTTACACTATTTTGTATGAATCAGTTCTTCTAAATAAATTTATTTTATTAAATGTCTAACTTTCAATGAATAATAACTATTTTTATTGCTCAAAACTACCTTTTAAAAATATACGGTCTCGGCCGGAGAAGAGCCGGAAGTGTGGTCTCCGGCCGGAGCCGGAGATCCTTAAAAAGGCCGGAACTCCGGCCAAGCCGGAGGCCGGAGCCGGGAAGATCCGGTGGCCATCCCCGCCCATAAGAGTAAGATTTATATTACTTATATATATATATATATATATAGATATATATATTATATATTATAATGAAATGAACGGTCTCGTAGGCGTAGAGGTTGACTCGCCGACTCATAATGTGAGGAAGGCTGGTTCATCCTCATCGTAGCAGTCTGGAGTTTATCTTCCTGGGGGCAAGAATTAAAACTCCGCTACGAACACGTTGGTGAGCGCTCGTTTGGGATAGCACAGCTAATTAAAGTTCGATTTCCTGTAGTCCGTCCGCCGGTGTACCCTCTTGAGAAGGGGACTGAGCAACGGTAAAAGGGAAAGTTTTATATATATAGTATTATATACGGTAATATATATAATATATATATTATATATATATATATATTATTATATAATATATTATATATATATATATATATATATTATATATATTAATATATATATATTAATATTATCTATAGTATAGTAATATATATATATATATATTATTATATAATATATATATATATATATATATATATAATATATATATATATATATATTATATATATATATATATATATATATATATATATATATATATATATATATAAAAGCAAATTTAAGGTTGTTATTCTACAAAAGAGACATCTGGGTAGCAATTCTACCTGTAATCCAAATAAACATACAGGTATAAAAACTTTTCTTACTGCCACTCTTTGTTCAGAGGCTCATCCAATCTTTGATTAAATAGATAACATTCAACCTTTTTTTCTGACTATTTAATAACAATCTAAGCGGTCCCAAGTTATATAAAAAAATAAATTTAATTTCTTACAACTTTTACCTTTAACCTTAATCACTACCTAAAGCGCGATATAAAAAGGGCATAGTTACCATTAGGGTCGAAGTCTGGACATTCGGGATCGTTGACGTCTTGACCTCTGTCATACATGCTCCTCTTCTTTGTGTCAGTCAAAATGGCATAAGCCTCTCCTATTTCTTTGAATTTAATTTCATGTTCTCTTTTTTCATCGTCTGGTGCATTCGCATGACGATCTAATAATAATAATAATAATAATAATAATAATAATAATAATAATAATAATAATAATAATAATAAAAAATAATAATAATAATAATAATAATATAATTATTATTATTATTATTATTATTATTATTATTATTATTATTATTATTATTATTATTATTATTATTATTATGGGATTAGATTTGGGTTTCCTTCAGTCCTTTAAACAATCCTACTTCTTAAATATTACTATGCCTTAAGCTATGGCAAAAGTGTAAAAAAAAATCCAACTGAAGTTCGATTAGCGAATTCAAGGATTAGTGAGTTCTAGGATCCTTTATTATATAAAAATTGCCTTTAACAAACTCAAGAGGTTAGCTTAAATTTTGGTCTCAATTCCTACAAATAAGGAATTGGTTATTTGTTATCCAACAATTAAATTCGACCCTCCTAAGATAAAACCACAAACAAGTAATTTTGATTTAGAGATTCAATACTTTGGTGCATATATACTTTTAAAAGCGTTCAAACTAAAGCACCTTATCTTAGGCTTCCTATTTTAAAGGATAAATTCAAAAATAAATGCAAATTTTATAACTTACCAGGATGATGTTGAAGAGCTTTTTTCTTATAAGATCGCTTTATATCGTCATCTGTTGCATTTCTACTCACTCCTAATATTTTGTAGTAGTCTTTCCGTTTTGAATTTTTCAACATGATTTTCGATTCTTGAAGCAACCGTTTACTGTCTGTGATGTGTATATATATATTAACATTACCAGTTTATTCATGTTTAAAGGGTGTTTCAGGTTTGTCAATGTGCATTATATTCATAGTCATATGATGCCATGTAAGCCGAATTAATGCGCAATTCTAATCGTTAGCATATATTTCGGTTGACAGTATGATAATTAACAGGATATGATAACTTTTTGTTATATTCCATGTTAATTCATAAATTTACAATGTCTACTGTTAGAATATGTGGACAAAGTGATGCATAGGTTACTTTTTGTGTGCCTATGTAGTTACTTACATATTGTTAAGTGTGGGACATTTGTTAATTTTACCGCATGACGTGTTATGTGTGTTTCGGTTTGCTTGCATGTACATTTATATTCTTTAGACCGAGATGATGTCTTATGTTAGCTTAGTAATGTGAAAACTTTGTTATACAAGTATTTATTCGTTGGACTGTATCATAAATAAATGTAGATACTGATAGAAATAATGAACTCGAAAAATGTGACTGAATCAATAGATCACTAACGATCGATTAAGATCATGTGAATGGGCGGGATTATGAGGTAGGTGATGCGATGGATTCTATTTACTGATTTACTACATTTTAGGGGTATGGTTAAACACATACAATTTAACGTAAAAATTATGACTTGACATCAATAGGACCTCCGACCTGGATCTGGAGGGTGTGGTGGTCGTTGATACTGATATACTATGATTTACTGCTTTAGTGTATGTAAAAAATGTGAATTCTAAAAAAATATTTGAATCAATAGATCAACAATAGATCAATTAGATCAATAGATCAAAATAAGGATCACGAAATGGTGGGTGGCAGTTGATTTTACTGCTTTACTGACTTTTACTGTTTTAGGTATGTCATAAAAGCTAATATTTTTAGTTAGGACTATCACTTGAAGCAGTAGATCAAAAGATCTATTAGATCACATAAATTTCAATAGATTACGAAGGGTGAAGAGGGCTTGCTTATCCTTATTGCTCGACTCACATATGATCTGCATGTCGAATATGATAGGGTTCGTGTGCATACTCGGTTTATATTTTACTGATTTATACACAATAAGAA
The DNA here is from genome assembly GCA_015478945.1 of Trachelipus rathkii. NCBI lineage: Eukaryota > Metazoa > Arthropoda > Malacostraca > Isopoda > Trachelipodidae > Trachelipus > Trachelipus rathkii. The sequence goes on along the minus strand of JABUQX010030949.1, from coordinate 14,931 downwards.
AAATGACCATGCTATGATATTGTTTATGTTGATTTACTGCTCGACCTAGATCGTTGTAAGTTGGTATGGTTTTTGTTTTTGGAAAAAAAAACGTAAATTGTGATTATAACAAAAAAAGAATAGGAGTGTGTATTTTATTCGTTATTTATTTATTTTTCTTTTTGATGATTTGATAAGCCACGACATTCAATTATGTACCAGAACCCGGTAACAATAACTTATAAGGGACACCACATTGTTGTTATACGAATGTTTATTAATTCAGCACCGCAACCGCTTCCAGCTCCTCTGTTTCTGTTTAATCTCAGGACTTCCCCTGACTCAGATCCTTCGCCGACTCATTCTTCTCTGACTCAAATTACTCCTTTCTCCACTTCGTACTATGCATTTATTCATTTCTATGGGGGGACCCCCCTCTGGGAGGGTTCCCGACCCCCTCACGATCTTTAACCATCATTTTCGAGACTCGTCAGTACCAATAAACATATTAAAGATACAAATATTGTTATTATTATACAAATATATACTAATCTCAGCTCCGCACCGGATGCCAGCACCCCGTTGGCCGATGTCAACTCTCTGATTCCATTCCCAGTCTTTTACTTAATCAAATCCGAATTCCATCACCAAAATTTCACAGCCTTTGTACGACCATATCGATTTTTAGGGGGGCTCCTTCGGGACGCACGGTTACGTAATCTCGTCAATCATATAGCTCAGCAATACGATAACCCTACCATGTAGTTAGATTATCATACATAGGGGATGGTGCAACAGTGCTATGCGGGTCAGAGTCGGCAGATCGGAGCTGGGCTGGATGTCGGAGTCGATAAGAACGATTCACTTACAGGAATCGTTTCGGACTAGTTAATCGCAATGTTCCCCGATAAGTGACATCAGATGTCTTAGATAATAATCGAATAATAATAATATAATTATAATAATAATAATAATAATAATAATAATAAACTAATAATCAATAATAATAATAATAAAATAATAATATAATAATACTAATTAATATAAAAATAATATTAATTAATAATATAATAATAATAATATAATATATAATAATAATAACTAATAATAAATAATAATAAATAATAATAATAATAATAATATTAAATAATATAATAATATTAATAAAATTCAATAAAATAGCAGTAAGTCGAGTCGGTTCAATCGATATCACCTGTTTCGATTGGAGACGTTAGGACTAATCTTTGCTTCGAATCGGACCGACGGCACAAGGGCGTAAGCGACCTATTTCGTCTTCACTCTGGGGAGGTACCCTTTATATACAACTAGCGACTTGAAACTTGCAAGGATCAGTTTAAACATACCAAAGAAACTATGCAAATTCATTTACGATAGCTCAAACTATAATTTGAGAAATCAGTTTGATTTTAACCTCTGCAGATGGCTAAATACACTACTGCTTAGGATCTGGCACACAATATAGACTATAATATATATATATATCCAAAAAACAGAAAAATTCAAAAATGACGAAATGAATATTCAGGCCAGTCAAAATAAATAGCAAACTAAATATAAAATAAGAATCTATAATAATCGGTGCTATATTACATAAAACTTAATCAATATTGCATGAGTAAAATTCACTTTTGAGATTAACAATAATATGTTTTACAATCGAATGAAAATTATGTTGGTAATCAGAAATGGAAGTATTGGCTACGAGACAAAATTTTAGCCAAATGGTAATGAGGATTTAGTGACAACTATAGGTGACTGTGAGGATATTGCGTGTGCCCAATAGGAGCGATGCCAAGTATATCTCACCTGTGTTATAAGCCTTTGAGTGGGAGTGCAGACCCACTCACCAATGCTCGGTTTTTATATTCCTGAGTTTCGCTCCCTATGCATCACTCGTCCTGCCACTCTGCCAACAAGACTGAAAAGCCATTCGGAGAGCATGATAGTTTAATATCGTTTGATGGGAGGCGTCCTTGTGAATGCGTCCGGGACGGCCCGTACCTGAACAATCCGAATCAAGAGGAGCGGCCATTTTGGCCCTATTCAGCGATTTCATTGCCAGTTCCCCTACATGAGAGGGGGATCCAACATAAAGATAATTTCTTTCTTACGGGAATGGCGTAGCAGCGATAAAGGAAATTGTTGGCCATGGATAACCATTTGTGCTTTTTAGATATAAGTGGTGTTTAAGCGCTTGTGGCGCGCTGAGCGAATATCTGAATTATGACTATGTAAAGAATTTATTTATTAAGAATGAGAAAGGCCTTATAATTATTATAGCAATTTATAAAAGCTTAGGTTAATGATGAATTAAATGCTCATTAAGTTCATTAATGAAGAGAATATGTAATATTCCTTACAGCAGTCAGTAAAAACACTGGAGTAATTCATCGTCAATCTCTGGAATAACAGGAAATGCTCATTTTATTATAACAATGATCAAGGATGCTTAGTTTGGAGAGAGAGTCAGAAGTCCAACAAATCGGTCGGAGCGGGAATAGCCAAAGTGTGTACCCTTCGTCGTAAGTTGGAAAGCAGCACCTTTTGCAAAGGTGTTTGCAAATGGTGTTATGAACTGTGTTTGCACATGGCCAGTAATAGGAGTTCTGAGTACAATCATGCATATCAGATTTCCCACCCACCGTCCTATTTAATCCAATAATCGAAGTGGGTCCAACTATTTTTGTTCTTATCATAGTGCGCCACCCACTTTTGCATATATATATATCATAAATTATTGAGATATATATTATATAGTATATACATACATATATTACATATTATATCATATATATATTATAATTAATTTTTTATTCATGAGGCCACGCCCACTTTTGCATATATATATATATATACTATTAATACGTATATATATATTATATAAATTTATATTGCCTCTACCTTTACTTAGAATAGATAATATAATTCTTATACATGATATAAATAATAATATATATATATAAATTTCTATTTTTTTTTCGGGCACACACACTTTGTATATATATATATATATACTAAATAATAATTAATGTATTATATATATATATAGATTATATACTAATTAATATATTATAATATATTTATACTATATATATAATACTATATATTATATAATAATATATATATATATTATATATATAAACGGACTTTTCCATATTTTTTTCTGTATTGAATTCGATGGTAGAAATGCTCCTTTCTACAAGTTTGTCGAATTATAACAACCATTTCCTAATAACGATTTTTGATAACTAAGTTTCTTATTCTCGATACACTATGCCGAACCTAACAAATGTGCTCAATACGATGTGGTTGAATTACCTCTTACCAATGCTTTCCCTTTCGTTTATGAAAGTTATCGTAAATAAAAAGTTTCCTCATATAAATATCTGTATCTTTATTCCAATAACCGACTCAAAAGGAACCTTTTTTAACCAAAGAAAGCATTTCTATTGAGCAAACTTTACAGGTTCATAAATAATGTTGCCCCAAATTTTTAACTCAATTATGCAATCCAAACTATCGCTACAGCCTGAAGATGCGAGCCTTCGAAGCACACTTGCATTCTTCTAGGTATCTCCAACATCTCATCAACCAGAGGAATTCGTATCAAGAGATCACTCGGATGCCTTACAAAACACCCTAATATCTCTTTCGCACTTCTATAAATATTGAAAATTTATAATATTCATACGATAAAAACACTTAAACTATTTCTCTTTCTTGTCACTTCACATTACCTGAAACTCTCTCTCTCTCTCCTCTCTCTCTCTCTCTCTCTCTCTTCTCTCTCCTCTCTCTCTCTCTACTCTCTTCTCTCTCTCTCTTCCGTCATCGACTACTGCTCTATCTCTCTTCTCTTCTCTCTTCTTCTCTCTCATTTCATTTTTTATATATAATATATTATATATATAATTATATATATATAATACATTATATATAATATATAAATTATATTATATATATATATTATTTATATAATATATATATATATATATAGTAAAAATCTAAATGTCGCGCAAAATTTTTTCTCGAGAATTAAAGTTAGTGCTTGCAGAAAACTTATTTATAAATCAGGCAACTTTCTCACAGTAAGGGAATGCCCCCCACAATTTTTTTTCTTTAACTAAGAATCCTAGGGTAGAGCCGAAATGGAGGTCGGTCTCTCGCCCTACCGCGGAGGACTGGGGATTCATCCCCATTCCTTTCTCACCGTCGGCTCGGCCCACCTAAGTGCCCCCCTGCTTTTATGTTTCTTTTTTTGTGTGTGGTTTTTATTTTGTAATAAGAAAAATTCGTCTGATTTCAAACATGTCTGCTTTAATGTTCGGATTGTTATTTTTCTTTTTTTTCTTTATAGAAATAGCTTTTTCTTATGTTTTTTACATTATCGTAAGAAGGAAGTTCGCTGATTCAACTGTCTTCCTTTACATGTAGGCCTGGAGTTCTCGAGAAAAAACCTACAGGCCAATTCTACTTTCCAAATATATAATATAATATATATATAGATATTAATATAATAATATATATAATATATAATATTATATTATAAATATATATATATATATATAAGTACTCTTTCTGTAAAAATAATCATTGAACAAGGGTAATGATTCTTTTGACATGATAATCATGACTGCAGAAGGCTGTTATGGTTAGACAATTGTCAGTTAATACGAGTTAGATACTCTAAGCGTCAAATAGCATGGAACTAGGTCATTGACAATTAGCACATGTGCGGTAATCTAGAAATCGAAGAAGTAAGGCGAATGTACCGTGACCTCCTCATACAGGTCTCGCCATCGAATAACCAGTCAAGAGGAAATGGGCAATCGATTGACTTTCTTCACTAATCCCATTAACAAATCTACAATCGACTTTTCATCCGGAGAAATAAATCTAGATGAACTATCTACTCCAAGGCAATCATGAGTCAGATACATCACCGTAGACACAGCTCTAAAACCACATAACTAAAGACGATCACAAGTTAGGTAGCTTTGCTAACGCTACATTTTCAAAGATATTGAGTATTGGTCGACGGTAATATTCATGACTGATAAAAATTTTGCTCAGTGACCACGCAGCATACACCTTGGAGACCAAAAAACTAGATCATTGCACCCGTCTATATTACGAAGAGAGAAGCGGCATACTGCAACTGTGTGGTGATACTTTTATTAATCTGGAACTAAGCCCAACAGGAGATTTATTCGATGTATATCTTAGAAAATTCTTAGGGAGAGTTTTTATGCTCTCAGTTTAGAGTATCATATTCCTGACCCACAAAGATTGTTATGTTCATATAATAGGTACAATTCATAGAGCGAAGCTTAGAGTGGTTGCCGAAAAATAAGCACATAGATTGAAGTTCGGCAGTGGCAAAGTAAGCCTGCGATCTAACAGATCGGAAAGTGTGTGTGCACGTCAATCTAAGAAGCTGGATTCCAAAGAAAGAAACAGAAGAACTATGGAAGATCCATGCTCAAAATTTTGGGAATATTGAGAGAATTACACGACATGAGATGCAATTTCAATCATACCAAGACGGATTATCAAGCTTTCAATTGACTGTGGTGATGGACGGATTTAATATTACTATATATATAATATTATATTAATATATTTATATTTAATATGATATACATAATATATATAATATACTTTATTAATATATAAATATATATTATGTTTATTTAACATAAAAATATTTTTTTTTTCTTATGTTAATGTTATGTTTTATTTATGTTTGTTAGTTTATGTTTTTATGTTTATGTTATGTATTTTATTTTTATCATGGTCCTCATGTTATGTATACTGTTTACTTCTTGTTTATGTTTATGTTATTTATGTTTATGTTTATGTTATATTATTTATTATTATATTAATATATTACTGTACATTATTTTGTATGTTTGATGTTTGATGTTTAATGTTTAATGTTTATTTTTATGTGGTTTATGTTTATGTTTATGTTTATGTTTTTTTATGTTATAGTTGATATTTAGTTTGATAGTTTTGTTGTATGTTCATATGTTTATTAAATATATATAATTTATATATATATATATATATAATATATATAATATAGTACTATTATATATATATATTATATATTTGATTATATAATATATATAATATATATATATATATAATTATAAAATAATATATAATATATATTAATATATATTTATATACATACACCTCATAGAGGGTGTATTATACTGTATAATTAATTAAAACATTTAATGAAATTACATATATTCCTACAATTTACTTCAAACGTAACAACATATACTTTGTTATTAAATTTGAGGATCTGTTGATCGAATCACATACTACAAATTTTGGAAAAAAGAACGTAGCCATCGTTGCTGTTTGCGATACTGAGGCGATTGCAATGTTAATTCACAACGACATCACATTTGTTATTTGGCCTACAAAAATTTGTCCCTTATTATTAGTTAGGTTAATAAACGAATCATAATTATAGAATACAGAAAACTTATGGATCTCATAACTTCGATTGTTAGGTGTAAATTAATTAGTTTGTTTAGAGAGAACCACAAACACACACACACATCACACAAATATTATATATATATATATTATAATTATATATTATATAATTATATAATAGTTTTTAAATACTGTAGGTATATATATATATTAATATTAAATTATATGTATAATATATTTCATTAATATAGTCTATCAGGTTTTATTAGTAAATATTTAATAGTTATTAATTAATTATTATTCATTATATGACAAAAATATATAATATATATATAAATATATTTACATCTGTTATTGTAGAATAAAGTAGACATTAAATAATGTTGAATTTATTAAATATAGGATAATTAGAAGTATTTCATGTTATATAATCGATATATTTTGATATGGTATAGTATATAATATATAATATTCAAGTGTATAATTATAGGATATATTAAATATATCTTACTGTTCAAGTACTTTTTACTCAAAATTAATTTCCTTTTAAGAATGTTTAATTATATCCTATATTTTTGCCTAAAGTAAGGGGAAGGAAATTATAAATATAATAATAATTATATTTTATTATTTATTATTATATATATATATATTAAATTTGTACTTCTTGTAAAATATAAAACGAACAAATCGACATAAAACTACATTGTAACTGTCATCATGAGATTTTCTAAATATAACGAAAGAAATTATGATGAAAAGGATTCAAAACATTGAAAAGAAACACTCAAATTTTCACTATACAGTTACAACAAAATTCCATACACAAGATAAACATTAGTTCATAAAAACATGAATAGAACATAAGATTTTATAAACAACTAAAGGTATATAGACATATATAACAATATAGACTATTAAGAGTCTTAATTTAAAATGAAACATATTATAACATTAAATTAAGGTATTTAATTTAATAATGTTTTACTCATATTATTCAAAATATGTATACATATTATATCTACAATCATCTAATTTCTTTACCTCTTATAGTATTATGCCATTAAACATAACATAATAACATATTTCATTCTACCATAAAATAAATATACTATATACATATAAACTTGTTATAATAAGATATAAGAAACTCAACATCATCATAATTATAGAAACTCAGATTAACATAAACTATGCAACATGTAAATATATCTATGAAAAGTTTGAACATAACATAAACATTATAAACCTAAAAGAAGTGAGAAAATATAAAATAAATTGACAATAAGATCAATAGTAATACTTAATAGCCTCGTCTTGACAATACATATTGTATTATATTTGTTACGATTTATGTCTAAAAAAAAATTAATATTTTAACTATTTAATAATTTAGAATTCTATATTATTTATATATTATGTATAAAAGTGATTATGCATAAATTAATTCATATTAGACTTATTAACATAAACATTTATTAACTTAAAAATTGATCTTTTATTTATAATTAATTTTCGAAAATACTGACTCGAACAATCCAGTTTATTTACACTATTTGCTCATTTTCTAATTTTGTTTATAAACCTTTCTAATAGTACACTTGAAGTTTTAATATCCGTAAACTAAGAACATATTATAATAAGTAATTTATATTATTTTAATAATAATCTTTTCGTATAACCAATGTCCAAGTTAATAATACTTTGATTATTAATCATTTATGGTATTTAAGCCCTGAGACAGTGACCTTAGCTTTATTCGATTAATACGTGCGAACCTTAGTTCGGAGTAGCGGTGATTGAATTATAATTCTAGCGGGATCCTAAAAGATTTTCTGCTCTGTCGTGTGGCAATATTACTTTTCAACTTAGTTCCACATATTAATCGTGAACTGTGAGTTCACTGATCTTCCCGTAGTTCTCTTTCTGTATGTCTCGTAATCTTCCCTTCCTTTTCTGAGTTTGCTCTTAGATAGTTTCGCATACTCGTTTACGATTGATGCCCCACACATTCGAATGCGTGTTCACAATACATAAGGCTATTTATTTTTAATGAGACAAACATACGTTTTGATACTTATATTAGTTTGTTGATTATATTCTCTCTCACATTAATGAGCAAACACGAAAAGAATACCACTCTACAACTCTGGATTTACCAGTCTGATGCTACGTAATGGAGAATTGAGATCATTAATTTAGTTGTTTCAAAACTTCTCTCACATATAATTCTCTCTTATGTGTGACAGATTGTAACAGTGCGACATAATTATAATTAGTGCTCTTATATAGACTAACAGAGCGGCATTAAAAACTATTCCTGATTCATGAGTGTATTTTTCTAGTAGTGCATGATACGGTCGCACAATAAACTACTGCCAAGTTAGATAGGTCAGAGGCTTCCCCAGCTGTAACTAAAAGTATAATTCACACAGTGTCTGCTAGGTGACTCATGTGTTGCCGCTTATTTCTTACTTCTTCTGATCTTCTTGGTAACGTGGTCTATATCTCCTTTCTCACTCCTTGATCTATCTTGATTGAACCTTCACATCTGATGCTCTATCAGCTCGTATACTCGTCTAGATTTTCCGGTGCAACCGTATGACGTGACAAAATGATACTAGTGTACGTAATTTTCGCTTTCAATGTCGTGATTTATCACTCTCGAATTTTTGACGATACCCTCTAAGAAGTTATCTCTCTCTGATTAACCTACGTTTGATTGTATCTCTCAGTCTTTAGTTCAGACAGATTCTTAGATGTTGCCAACACTAATTAGTTGCTTGATAGATCTGTTAAGCCTACTATGTACTGTTGTGTCTTAGAGAGGATGCTTTTCTCTAATATCCATGGAATTTATTGAAATTATCATCGATTAATTATTTGTGGTATCCATGATTTGATAAGGACCTCTGCCTACTATCTTCCAGATTTGAGTTTTCTCAGTTACTCAACCTTTAGGAATAGATGAATGACATCATAAGATTGTCATTCTCTCGAGTATACTTAGACTATTTGCACAACAATTCTCTATTTATGTCTTAGGTGCTACGCTTGAAACCAAAGTGCCAATCTCATTTCGCCGCTTATCTCTCTCAGTTTTTAATCTTGGGATTGTGATTCGGAAAGATAGCAGTACCTTGTATAGGTTACGGGTCTCACACCAGTGTTCGTGATGATATTTGTATGCACCGGTTTACATCATCAGTATCTCTCTTTGCTCTTCTTCCTAGCCAATGGTCCTCTTATAGCTTCTCTCACTCGTTGTGCTCCTCGTCCTCTCTCACCTGACTGACTTCATACAATCTGTAAGCATTTAGAATACAAGTGTTCCATTGCTATTTGACCTTAGGTATCCCTAACTCGTATAAGAACCATTTTGCTAATACTCTGCTTTTATAGACACAGTGCCCTCCATATTTCATGCAGAGTATATGATGTTGTTACATTACTATTTTCAATCTTAAAAGAACATATATCATTATGATTCACCTATGTAATATTATTGTTGTTCTTTATAAAATCTTGAGCATTTAAGTCAATAGAGTAACATTTATATATATTATTTATTATATCCTTCTTTCAGTTATCTTGTTGTGTTGAATTCTTCTTATTGTGAGAATCGAGTTTATTAATAACTTATTATGTCCATTTGAGATATTATTGTTTCTCATACAATTCATTATATAAAACACTCATTTTCAAGATTTTCTTTCTGAATTATATCTCCTTAATAAATACAGATCTGACATATTATTCCGTGTATTCTATATATATAATAGTGATATATATTTATATATATGGAGACGGAAACTCATTCTGGCTAGGATGTGGCCGTTGAAAGTAGGTAGTTTTCTGGCTCTCTCCGAGATACGATATATGCAGAGGTCTTCTCTCTACTTACATTAATGGAGAGAATATAGACGAGTTGGGGAAGAAGTTACTAATCTACAGTGTGTCAAAAACCAATAAGTATTTTTCAAACTTTTTCTTGGCCTACAAGTTCTTGATATATCTATGTTTTAGATACAATAAAAAAGCTCAGATCTTGCTTGAATTAAAATAACTATCTGGCAGTATTATTTGAACTCATAATAATAAATTCGTAGAAAAGTACAGTCGACATTGATGCTGTGCGATAAAAGGACTAATTTTTGATAATTCAACTACAAAGTGACACTCTTTCGTGTCGTCACATACATTAACTCTGAGTAATAATATAATATAGAGACAAACAACACTACCACATATAATGAGATCAAGTATAGAGATGAAACGAGGGTGGGTATTAGAAGCAGTGGCGTGCTGAGCGGATACAGCTGTGTATGATACAAATGCCGGGAAGATGGGTATGATTCCAACACTCTTAGTTCTTCTCAGGCATTGACCTTTCAAATTAACGCTAAACAAAATAAACTAGGTCGAACTTGGAGGAGATCCAGACTTCTCTACGACTAGCGCGCGCGTTTTATATTAGTTTACAACAAATTATTAAACCATTTCTTTAGTGCGCTTATTTTCTCCACTGAATGTGATAGAATGTTTTCTCGACACCTAGGTGTATTACTGATACACTGTTTTGTTTTTTAATGTAGAGTATCTAGATATACTCTGTTGATATACCAGAAGTTTTCGCCGTCTTCTAGGTATTTCAAAGATGCTATATTATGCCTTGCTTCACAATTAGTAATATTATTGTACTTCTTTTGATTTCTTATACTCAGATCACCACATATGTATTGTTAGACAGTATCATGGTATATATTTACAAACAGGGCTCTTTACGCTGATACGTAGAGTCTACATAAGTGTTCTGAAAATAAAAAAAATAAATAATATAAGTTAATACTACTTAAAAAAATAAAAAAATATTTTTAAAATATATGCATTAAATATAGTAATGTATAAGTAGTATATTGTAGAAACCCTATTGCTATATTCTCTAGAAACTAGAGTCCAATCTAGGGATAATAATTCATTTCTTAATCAGTACACTACCGATATATATATAATATACTATAATTACATACAAATACTATATAGGTAGCAAATAAAAATTTAATAGTTTAGTTGATATATGCACAGAGAGGAAAAGATATCGAGAGAGAACGAGGTGAGATGTCGACATGCTACACAAAATGAGGAAAGTATAGAGAGACGAGATGAGATAGCGAAAGAGAGTGAGATATAAAATCGAGAGTTGGATAAAGAACATAGAGACAGCCAAGAGATGAGATATAGATGTGATATAGTAAATTTGATTGGAATAATATATATATTGAGATACTATTAATTTATAGAGCGTGAGAGTATGAGATGAAGATATATATATATCACTTAGGTAAGTGCGAATTTTTCTGTAAATAAAGATATGTATTATAATATGTGACTGCAGAATGTAAAGTATTGATAAATTGATTTCAATTTATTATTATATATAGATAGTTGTACGAGAGATATAATAGGAGTGTTATTTATGTATAGATATCGAATTAGTGATCTTCTGATTCATATGTAATTCTTGGCTTGAGAGATTACGAAGGTTGGTATATTTGATGAACAATTAGAATATTTGCCCATGTTACTATTAGCTACGCTAATCTCAGTCTGATATAGTGATATTTTTGGATTGCTTAAATTGACGGTGTACAGTGTTCCACATTATATATTTATAACTCATTGTGAAAAGTATTTCAGCTCATAAAATGATTTTGATTATAATTATTAGAATAGATAATACAAAAGTGGCCGTTGGTTTTACTTTAGAAATCCATAGAGAATCATACTTATATATAATAATTACTAGGATTATGAAAAATCAAGTAGCATGCCGTGCATGATTACAGATATATTTTATTAATTATACTGTAGGAATACTTTTTATTTACGATTATTATCTTATATAACTAAGTGGAAAAGTAAGCTTAATTAGTAAAGGTTATTTGATTATTATGTAATTTAATATACGCATACATCGTTATTTATTATTTAATTATATAGTTATTATTGCATATATAGTTATTTGATGAAAGAATGTTATAAAAAATTATTGTTAGTAGGTAATTAGGTAAGTAGTTATAAAATTCGAAACTTTAAGTATGAAAGGAGTATTATCTCACAGTAAAATAACTATCTCAAGTAGTAAAATAATAATATATATCAAACATTCCCTTATGTATGATTAATTATTATATATTATTATATATATTATATATATATATATACTATATATTATAGATATTTATTATATATATAATATCATATATAAATATTAATATTATTATATATATATATATATATTAATATTATATTATATTATATTATAATATTATATAAATAATATAATATTAGATTATTTATTATATTATATATTTATATATATATATTATAATTTAATATTAATATTAATATTTTATTTAATATACAATATATTGCAGCTTGTTGTGCACGTTGCGCGCTAGCTTCTGAAGTGAAAAAGGAACGAACAATTGTTGAACTCGATCGCTCTTATAATTATCTCGTTTTTATATAGTAGATGCGATGTTCCCTCGCTCAATATTTAATATAATGAGTTGAATATAATTAATAGAAGGTGATATAAATGTCAAAAATTAATCACTCACGCATAAATGCTCTAACCGCTACTTTAAAAATAATATTAGTAAAAAATAAAACATTATAAATTACTTATTAGTGTTTTAGATATATGATTTTTATATTTAATTGGTTTATATAATATTCAATTAATTAATTTTATTTATTTTACATTATTATATTAATTATTAATATTATTAATAATTTATATTATATTGCAATAGTGAGGTCGTGATTATTATTTTATGGCTATTCTCAATGAAAATATAGATTATTTATATTATATATTAATTATTTCCATTATTATATATATAATATTTATTTAATATTACATATTAATTTTAATTATTTTTATATTATTATATTTATTAATTAATTAATTATTTATAATTATATTATTTTCTAATTATTATTTTATATATTATATATAATATATTGTTATTATTTAATTTTTATTAAGTATTATTTATATTAATTTATTATTATATATATTTAATTGCAAAACGTATGGTTGGTGTGCCTCTAGGAATATATTAAATATATTATGTGACCTAAGTCAATCTTTTCGATTTTGTTATATTTTTCCTTGGGCGAATTAGATGTTTGTGATTTTTCGCTTTGTGTGGTTTATTTGTTCAGATTTGAGTTAATTTTACATCAGAATCACATACCAAATTCCTAGTAGTTCAATTTTGGTCAGACTAACAGTCTTGTATCATAACAAAATCTTTTATAGCAGTTACTTATATCGATTCATTTGCGTGTGCTCCTAATATACATTACTTGATACGCTAAGTACTTATACTTAGGTGTATTTGCTCTCCTATAGTATTCCTCTATATTTTGTATATTGCTCTCTCTAGCATCTTCTCTCATAAATTGAACTACATTATGTCCTTCCGTAGATTCAGTTAAACTCATTGATAGTTTACACATGAGAGTTAAATTAACTCGAGTGGTGACAGATTCTATTTGCTGATTGAAATATCTCGATTTCATCCGTGTTATATTATGACGGCTTATATACTATGGATGATTTAGGCTAGTCTGCTGATCTTTCCTGACTCACCTCGATAACCTCTCTTCAACCTATCCACTCATGCTATTCTAATTTTTGTAATTGATATTAAATGCTTATAATGATTGCCCTTCATCGAATTTCTAATCTTGACCAGTAATACATCTTAGTTATGTCATTACTTATCAGATTCGTCAGTCGCGATCTAAAGCGCTTATAACACCTTATATTTATTAGTAATAGCCAATGGTATAATCACACTGGTGATGATTAGCATTACAATTTCTTATCGACTGAGCTCTATCATATTCGTTAAGAAAGATAATTATTTTCATTTGACCCCCTCTCTATGAATAGGTGGGTAACTGGCAATAGATAATACGCTGATAGTAAGAGCAAATATGGTCGCTTCCTATTCGGAGTTGTATCCATAGATACCTATCCGGAACGCCATTCTATAAATGGACAGTTATACATCCATCCAAACGATTACTATTAATCTGTACTCCGAATGGTATATTTTCATTCTTTATTATAGGCAAAGTTGCAGGACGAGTGTATCAGTATGGAGTAGACTCAGTAATACTTACGATAATATATAAACGAGCATTTGTTTGTGTAATTTGGATATTCATTCCTCCACAGACGAATAAGCGATATATACGATATACATTATTATAATATATACTACTCATATATTTAGTATAATATATATATAGTAATTATACTATCTATATTATATAGCTATACGTATATATCTATAACATTGATGAGCATACCATAAATATCATCTAACTAATCACTATTATATGTAGTATTATCGTGCTGACTCTAATTTCTTGGGCTTTAGAATCTGTCGGATA
>JABUQX010030948.1:30000-40888 GCA_015478945.1 Trachelipus rathkii | reverse complement strand
AAAAAAAAATCATTATCTCAAAAACTACAATAGCCTCAGCGAAAAAATGAAATACATTTTGAATCCTTGTAAAAATTATTTTAGTTAGGAAAATGTGAGTAAAAAAAAAGGTGTAAATAAAATTCATAAAATAAATAAAAAAAACATATTGGCAATTTTTTTTTTTTTTTTTAAGGGAAGGGGGGGGGTATGTATATATAAATATATTATTTGTTAAAGCGTATACCGGCAATGTAGGGAGGTGGGCTCAGCCGATCGGGGAACAACAGGGGGGGGACACGTTTTTCATACCCCCCGTAGGGGAGGGCGAGGAACCCCGCAGACACCCAAAAATACCAAAGAGCGGGGTCCGGAAGACCCAACGCCTCCGGAGGGAAATTAAGTCTCTACTCCGTAGTCCCCGGAAAGGCGAAAGAGACCCCGACTTTTTAAAGCTCTCCTGCCATCGGTGCGTATACCCTTGGGGTATTTTTTCTTTGTAAAAGAAAAAAAAAGCAAAATTTAATATAAAAATATTTATTTTGAACGATTTAGCAATAAAATAATAACTAATAGTTTTTTCATATTACTCAAATTTATTTAACAATAATATTTTTTATTTTTTTATTCTTTTTTTTACATTTTCCTAGTCAAAATTTTTACCAGGATTCCAAAAAATGTATTCCATTTCGCTTTAGTTAGCTATTGTGGTTTGAGATATATTTCTTTTTTCTTTTTTTTCATTTTTTTTTTTTTTACATTTCCGCCCCTAAAAATTGGACCAGCATTCCAGCAATGTATTCCTTTCCTTGTGGTTCTTGTAGTTTTTGAGATATGGAGCTGATAATAGTTGTCCTCTTTAAACCAAATATCACCATATAATATATATATATATATATAATATATTATATAATTTACAGCTACGCAATTTTTTCTCTCAAAATATATATAATAAACACTAGCAATATATATATATATATATATATATATATATATATATATATATATCATAATATAATTATAATAATATATATATTAATAACCCCTCATTCACTCCTTCTCCATGCACCATTTTCTTGCCTCTGTAAAGAATTAATATATTATTTAAATATTTGCCTGCTCTCTAATCTTTGCGAATTCATCTCGCTGATTGGTTCAACTTCCTGTGGGGCTCGCGTGCTGGGGGGAACCTTGTTTGAATTCAATTCTTTAAAAACTTTAACTTCTACAGATCTCCCTCTACTAAGACTACCTTTAACTTTCCTATTCTCGTTTAGGACGGTTTCTTCTCGTCCTCTCCTACCGTTGACCAATATACAACAGTCCTTGGCCGAGGCATCCGGACTGGCTTCCTTTGGGGCCCTCGGCTAGAGGATTTGAAAAGGGGGTCCCTTACCCGGACGGAATTTAGAGAGATAAAGAATTAGTTTAAGAATATGTAATTTAAATTTTTGAATAATTAACCAAAGAATTAAAAAGCACATTTACCTATTTTGTCACTTGGGAAAAATAGTTGAGTAAAAAAAGTAAGCTTTTTCTGGAGTTAGTTTACTTTCACAATAAAATTTAATATTTTTTATATTAGTACCGTACCTAACTAAACTAGTTCCCGCTAGAAAAAAAAATAAGTATATTAATTAATTAATTACGAGTGGTTTATTACTTAAAAATGAGATTGAGTAATTTTTTAGTTTTAGGCAACCAACTCACACTGTTGAAGCCATAATAGGCTAATTCCTACTGTAAATACCTCAGTAAATATCAGTTTGAAAAGAAGCTACATCGGTAACATTCATTGACGCAACAAATTTGAAAAGAAAAACAATGGCAACTCTGATTGTTGCATTAATTTACAAAATGTTGAATATATATTTTTATAACAAAAAAGAAAAATGGCTCGCTCTAAAATACCTTGGTACAGAGTTCAGACACAGAAAACTAAGAAAGCTTATGTGATAGTGAAAGGTTGTTTAACCTAACGGCTTTTTGGCCAGTTCTTCACTGATCCTGGCTACCTCATCTATAATAACATCTTTATCCAAGCTATAAAATTAAAAAAAGTCTCTTTCTACATTCATTCGAGAGACAAATGCACATGTGATATACTAAATACCCATCCTTATCTGTGTAATGAGCTTATGTTGAATAGCACGTCACTTCAGTAGTAGTCTCATTGGAAATTACATAGCATTTTATATTCTCTAACGGTTACGTTAGAAATTCTAAGATAAGCATAACACTTCCTGTGCAGCTCTGCCAACGGCATTTAGAGTGAACATAATAGCACTCGGTGTAAAATATTCGCAATCTGTGCAATTCCTCAATCATAAGTACTCTCAACTTACGTGTGAAATTCACATATTAGGCAATGACGAGTAGAGCGCAATCACAGACGGCGTCTGATGAGTATCTGAGAGATCTGTAATCTCTCATATATAGATCGAAAAGAAAACTACATGCGCAATAGCATACTCAGCCCAGACCGATAAGCACATTGCTACAGCTACCTTGAAGATCCCCAGCCGTACGATATCTGCCTAACTTATCAGAAGGCCAGAAACCATAAAGATTTTTCGCTTCTTCAAATTCACTCTCTCTCCACCCAGTTCGCCCCCCCAGCTACCGATTCTCAGACTCAGCATTACTTATACTTTCATAAGCTTCTCCGCTTCGGAGTCTGGTGTACTCGTCGTGCTGCTGTGTGTTTTATACGCTTAATGTATATTTTTCAACTCGTGTGTGTGATACCTGGATGCTGAAGATCGACTGTTTCAGCTTATAAAATACGTGCTGTGTGAGCTTCAGGCTTCTCGCAAAGGACCAATTGTACTTAGGAAGTGCAACCTCTCTCCCAATATGGGAAAACGCCAGACTAGTTTCCTGTAATCGGGTGGCTATGTGATGTGTCTTCCTTCATTAATCTCTCTGATGGTACGAGCTGCAGACTTCTAAATCAGGACTTCTCTTCTAATAATTTCCTGTTTGTGGCGACAAAATATACTCTTACTTCCGATCCTTGTCCTCTGACCACCTATCTCTTCGTCCCGTCAACAATTTCCATTATTCTCTGTATCCCTTAACTTCCTCATCATCTGTGAAAATTCTAAAGACCCAATTTTGTGTCGCGCGTTCTTGGATCCGTTGAGCGATTCGTCTATCTGTGTAAGTACGTCTGCCATATGTCATCTCTCCGTATATATATGATATATCTAGTGCCATTCCACTTTTCTCCTTTTAGTGAAAGTTTCTTTCTTTCCTTGAGATATAGGCTTTAAATTGTCTACCTCTCACGTGAATCCATACTCGTGATTATCACACATCTATCGTAATTCGCGTCATAATGACTAAGCCTTGTACCACTAACTATTTTGATGTCTCTCTCTGCCGCGTACTCGCGAACGCTCCTGGGCAAAACTGTTCGTAATATTCCCTCACCTTCTATTTTCGCGTTTTATATGTGTGAAGATCATAGCATAAGCTCCCGAGTCTGAAACTCACTCCGGTCCAATGTGAATTCCACATCTTTGTTCATGCATTTACGCACTAGACAGCTCATACCGTATATACACACAGCTTTTCCGTCGCGCTCGCTTCGCATTCGCGCACTTTTAGCAGCGTTTTTGCTAAGGAATATATGTTAGTCTCGGGGTCATTTATACCACTTGTGAGTCAACGAGTGTATCACCTCTTTTTCGAACGCGATGCTACTCTCCGAATGTCCTGATGATCACTGACCGAACTACATAAGACGAAAAATTAAACTTAAATAAAACAATAGAGACATAAAATTAGGCTTTCAAATTTGGACCATTGACTAATTAAATTTCTTGCCATGAATTTAGATTGTTGCAGTCAAAAC
The DNA here is from genome assembly GCA_015478945.1 of Trachelipus rathkii. Lineage (NCBI taxonomy): Eukaryota > Metazoa > Arthropoda > Malacostraca > Isopoda > Trachelipodidae > Trachelipus > Trachelipus rathkii. The sequence goes on along the minus strand of JABUQX010030948.1, from coordinate 37,050 downwards.
TTCCATTTGATAATTCTTTTAAAACGGTAATAAAATTGAATAGTTTCTCTACGTTTACACTTTCCTCACTTCTTAAAAATCCCTTATCGATATTTGAAGAAAGAGCTTTATGTTTGCTCCAGCACCTTGTGGCTCCTATTTTTGCAACCTGTGCATTTTTTCATGTGCAATATGTTTTCTTTTTGTTTCCCTCTCCTTTCTCCTATAACTCCATTTTTTCATAGGACGAGCTTCATTTATCAGCAGAAACTTCCACCAATCCAAATAAGTTTTCTTGCTTGAGCAACGTTTACTGTTGAATCAAGCTACTTACCAAGGTTCAGTTACGTGTCCCATTACAGTGAGTGTAAAATAAGATCTTTTCATTTTCCTTTTTGAACTGAGCTTGTTGACCGTTATAACAACCTTTCATATTGGTAGCTCCGTCAAATGAACAAGCAATAATATATGATGTTGCAATTCCACACTTGGCTAATACACTTTCAAATAAAGCTCGTACAAAACCAATCCAGATGAAAATCATCGACTACTGTTATTTCTAAAAGTCTTTCATATACCTTTCCTTGAAAGACATATAGCGGACGCAAATCGCAAACTGGTCCATAACAGCTACATCATTCATCTAATAACTATCTACCATCACGTGAATATTGTATGCTTATTCAGGAAAGTTTAGTTACGATTTATTTTATTAGTAATGATTTCGTAGTTGTTGATAAAAGTTTTTGACAAAATGTCAACAAAGAGCCTTGTCCAGTCGGTGTTTTTAGTTAACTTTCCCAGTGGACTTTTTTTGTTCATTTATTTCAGTTCTGTGCTTTTTTGTTTGTCTTCAATACACCTTTTTGACATGATTTTTGTTAAAATCACATCATAATTTGCCACCATCATGGGCCAGTTCGAGAAAATTACCATGATTATTGTTTAGAGTCAAGCGTAATAAACCCCTTCCTGCTTTATCCCCCTCTGAACGCAATGCCTTGTTTTCCAAAAAACAAAACTATATCAATTAAACGTTAAAAACCAATTGTGAATGTGAACTTCCTCTCTTTTCTCGCTTGCTTTGGTTTGGTTTTACAGGTCAGAACAAGTTTGAAAATATCATAACCTTTTTGGGCTTTGAAAAGCTGCATTCGCTGCGAGTTTATGATAACGCGAGCCTTCGTGAATTTCAACACTGCACTAACTAACACCCTACTACGAAACTGAGCGAGTGAGTTGTTTGCGACAAAGAAGCTTAGTTTTAGGCTACTATAAACAAGGAACCAATGGGCAACTGCTTTTTAAAATTGATTGTAAACGCGTAAGATAACTCTGAAATAAAAATATATCAAATTAACTCTGATGTAGCTAATTATAAAGTAGCATAGTCCATTTTTGGGGGTGTCCTCCGGGCCCCATTTGGCGGGGCCCGGCAATTTCCGACCAGCCGACCCGGCCAGTCCGGGCCTGCCTTGGCCTTAACATAAACAAAAAAAAATTACTTATACCCACATCACAACGGTTGCTAATATGGGCCGGCCTCAAAGAAACTGGGAGTTCTGTTTAGACTGCGAGTACTTTTTTTTCCTCTTCCCAGTTGCTCCAGCTTTACAAGGGCCTTCATCCGCCCTTGTATGGATACTGCTCTCATATCTGGGGCGGGCTCTGGCTTCACCCGGCTATTGGATAGGGGCGAGTCAAAGGTCAAAAGGCTTATAAACTGTTTCTTCACTTTCCAGTTCATTGACCCTCTATCTTTGCGCGCGATGTTACATTTTGTTTATCTCTTTTTCTATTTCTTTACCGCAAAGGCAGGTGCTCGAGGGACTTATCACTCGCGTACCCCCACCTTTACGTCGCCCTCGTATCAAATCACTAGGGGTTGCTGATCTGCACATGAGTTTTGTAGTTGTGTAGGTAACTCAGGCTAGTTCGGCTGCGGTGCTTGCCGTCTTTCCGTGCCAATCTGTTCTGTGGATTCTCTTCCATCTTCTGTGTTTCCTGCTGATTTTAATCTCCTCCACTTCAAAGCTGCGTCTGTGCTCAGCTGCGTAATTTGCTTTTAGTTGTTGACTTGTGAGGCGTGCAACACCCCCCTCCTTGAATAGGGCTCTGCCTGTGAGTGTTGGTGGACAACTGTAAAAAAAAAAAAAAAAAAAAAAAAAAAAAATTTAAATATTCTGAATTTGAAAGAAAAACATTTTAAAAACCCCATATATACCAATTAGGCTATTATTACTAAAGAAAACTGTAAATATGGATTACTCAAATATCTCATAAATAATTATTTTGTTAATTATTTATATGTATATATATATATATTATATTATTATATAATAGTATATAATAATATTATATAATATATAATATATATATATTATATATATAGTTATCCATATATATATATATATATATAATATATAAATTATATATAGTATATATATATATTATATATATATATATATATATAATATTTATATATATATATATATATATATAATTATATATATATATATTATATATAATATAATATATTATATATATATATATATATATATTATTATATATATATATATTAATACTATATAGATATATATATATATGATTATATATTATATGTATATATTATATATATATACCGCGTATATATATATATATATATATATATTTATATATAATATATATTATAATATACCTTCTTATATTTATAGAACTATTATTATTTATAATTATATAATATATTATATAATTATATACGAGAAGAAGAAGAAGGAGAGAGAGAGAGAGAAAGCACGAGTAGTAAAAAGTTTCTATTAGTCGCCATTGATAATATATATATATTATATATATATTATATATATATATATTATATATTTATATAATATATATTATATAATTATATATATATATATATATATATATTATATATATATATATATATATATATAATATATATATCAGGAGGCTAACACTTCCAGCGTACTCTAAGCAGCTCTCCGCGTAGTGCTCAACCGTCCGTTAATAGCTCGTATATGATATATATAATAGAAAATATACAAATAAAAATATAATATATATATTCTTAATTCAAACAGTGAAATCAATTCACACAAAAGCCTTTGGTATATAAAAATAATTTCTACACTATTCATTTACAAAGCAAACAGAAGAGATAAAAGAATTTTATTATTTCTCCTGGCTTTCTGTGTCCGGCCTCTGGTTCCGGCTCCGCTCCTGGCTGCTCGAGCTCCGTGCTCCATATCCGGTCTCCGGACGCGCTATTGTGTTTCTTGCATTCCTTGTAATTGAAAATTGATTCAGTACTTTCTGCAATAAATTTTTTACGCTACAAAAAATATTTTTTTGAAAAAAAGTTCTAACAACGGAAAACAAATGCTTCATTCCAGGCGGGCTAGCGGCCCTGATAATTGGCGTCCGGATTACTAAATAAGATTCTGCACTATTTGAAAAACTGTTCAGCACCAGTACGTTCTGGCAATAAATTTTTTTTAATTAAAAAAAACAATACTAATGGAACAAATATATATACACCAGAACTCCATAAACCGAATCAAGTGTTTCCGACTCCTCCGAATCCGGATTCATCAAAGATTTCGATGCACATTTTAACAAAACCTTGTTCAGCACGTTTCTCTTCTGCAAATTATTATTTCACCTAAAAACATTTTTCAATTTAAAAAAGCAAAAAAAATTCGATAACCCAGGCTCCGGACCAGGTTCGGTGCGTGCTCGACGTCGCTACTCCCCAGGAATCCGGGCACGACTACAGTTAATTACTGAGTGTTTGTTACTAATCTGAAAAAAAATTGTTCAAGGCCACGTTTCTATCTTGTAGCCTCACAAGAAAAGTTTTGCCACCTAAAAAATATATCATTTTTTGAATATAGAGAAAGTAAAGAAGAAAAAAAAAATCTCTTGCATAACCCAGGAAATCCCGACTCCATCTCCAGAGCTTCGACTTCGGCTTCGACGGGGTTTATCCGGAATCCAACTAAGGCTCTCTCTTGTGGTGACTCTTTGAAAGTGTTTTCTAGCACTCTCTTTACTTAGCTCAATTTAACCTCATGTTTTCCCCCCTAAAAAAATATTTTTTCGAAAAAATATTTTTGAATCTTCAACTATGTAATTCAGTAGGAATTGTTTTTCTGCACTAATTTTGAAAAATTGTTCAACACGTCTATCTTGGCACACTCAACACAAGATAAATTTTTCCTTCTAAAAACTTTTCTTCACACAAAATATATATTACCCAGAGTCTCGGCTCCGAATCTAGATCCGGATCCGGTTCCAAAAGACTAATTTAAACACCCATTTGACAAATATTTTTCAAATGCTCGTCTTCTGCATTAAGATTATTCATACAACTAAAAAAAACAATATTTATTCTTATATAAATAAAAAAAATTATTAACCAGGATCCGGCTCCGCTCCGGGCTCCGGTTCCAGCCCATTCTTTCTGGACTGCTGTACTAAACGACTTCTGCCTGCTGCCTATATTCATTTATGTAGAATAGATTGAGTTTTCCATTGGTCTCATCAGTCTTCTATTAACTAATATTATTTCCAGCGCTCCTAAACAAAAGATTTCTTTCCCGAAAACAAAAATTCTTTACTATTGCATTTTCTTTCTCCAGCAGGGGTGGGTTCTCAGTTTCTGAAATATATTTAACCTAAAATCAATCATCCTCTGACTCCAGATCTACCTAACATCTCTTAGCTCCGGATTCCTACTTCCCCGGATCCTGGGAAATATCTTGTCACCGACTAAGGTATTGTGCTAATTATTACTGGGAAAACCTTATCTTCAGCGGCTCCTTCTTCTAGCCTTCTCTGAGGGACCAACAAATTTTTCACTCTCTTTTTTTTCTAATAAAAAAAAAAATTTTCTTGAAAAAGGTAATTTTATTTTTAAGGTACCTCTCAGTCTAATACACCGAGATCTCCAACCTCCGCGTGAAAGCATGACCCGAAAAACAATAAATGCCGCGGCTTTTCCGGCTCCAGATCCGGATCCAACTTAAGATCCTAAATTTAAGAACCTAAGAGTGTTTTTAGGTGCACTATTTTGTGGAAAATTCTTATGCACTTTTGGCTCTGAATCAGTAAAGTTTTCACCTTAAAAAAATATTATTTTTTGAAAAAAATGCATCTCCTGCTCGGTCCTAGCTCCGACTATCCGGATCTCCGATGCTCCAATTCCACGTATTCCGTACCTAAGGATTGTTGCACCACCATTTTACAGAAAATGCATTATTTTGAAAAAATGTTCAGCACGTCTTCTTCTAGCAAACAATTTTTTATCTAAAAAAATTTTCTTTGAAAAAAATAGAAATGGTCATATTTAACCCAGAATCCCGGCTCCTGGCTCCAGCTTCCGGCTCCAGGCCCGGCTTCGCCAGCTTCCGGCTCCAGGCCCTGCCCGGCTACTGCTCCGCGGGAGTCATTCTTGTGTATGACTAATTAAGGGTAATCTGCACTATTTGAAAAAATGTTCGGCACTTCTTCTGGCAAATAAATTTTTCACCAAAAAAATTTTTTTGGAAGAAATAAATATTTTCTGACCTTTTGGCTCCGACTTCAACCTACTGTGATCGATCCTGAGTATCACTCGATACCGTCTAAGGATCTGAAAATTGAAAATTTGAATATAATTGGTTGTGTAGCACGTTTGGTTATACTACCATGCAACCAACTGTTTTCTTCTTAAAAAAAAAAATTCTTATAGAAAAAAAAAATTATTAATGGATATCTCCCAGATAAAATCTTCTCCGCTCCGAATCCGACCGGCCCGGCGCTCCGGATCACGGAATCTCAACTAATGTTCTGCACTAGTTTTTTTGAAAAATTGCTTCTAGTAGTCTCTTCTGGCATTAAATATTTCACCTAAAAATATTTTTTTTGGAATAAAAAATTAAAAATCTAATGCCCAACAAGATCCGACTCCGTACCTCCTAAAGCAAACAAACTGAGCGAGCTCCGATGGCTTCCGCTATCCGACTTTCTACTTCCGGCTCCGGTATCCGTGATCCTATATAACACTTTAAGGTATGTTGTCGCACTATTTGAAAAAATTGTTTAGCACGTCGTTTCGGCCAATAATTTTCATCTTAAAAAAAAAAGTAATTATATTTTTCTTATGGTATTTAAATAATTTATTACTCCCGGCTTTTCGGTGCTTATCGGCTGCCGGCTTCTGCTACGTGAGCTTTATATCTGCTCCGGCTCTTGGCTTCCGCTTCTGGTTCCTTTCGCTCAAGCAGCACTCTGGGGTTTTCTACCATGAGAGATCGGGAGGTCCTTCAGGTGTCTTTCGGCACTTTGGTTCGGCTCCATTTACTTGACGCTGAAAGTTAAAATTCAAGGTGAGAATGGGTGTAAATAACCGTTTCATGTGAGAGAATGAAAAAAAAAAAATAGATTCTATTTTTTTAATATAATAAAATATAAAAACATTATTTTTTAGGTGAACTGAACCTGGATTCAATTTTTGACTTGGAATTAAGAATATATAGTTGACTACTCGTCTAAATTAAATTTCTGTATCAAAAAACTATTTATAGATTTAGAATATTTGAAAAATGAATCACCATGATGTCAGGAGAGTTTTTATTACTAATTAGATAATAAAAAAAATGTGAGAAAATTTGATTTTTGCTTTCAAAAAGTGTAGTGGTCTAGATCTATGAGGTCTTCCCCTTAAATCTTATTCAAGTAAATAAAATGAAGATTTATATAATCCAAAAAATAAGCCTATGTATTCATGATCTTAAACTAAAAATTCTTTAAAGCTTATTAGGTCGTTGTTAGGTTTTAATTGACAAATGTGTTCAACTAGGAGAACGATTCAAGGGTGTGAATTTTAAGGACTAATCTCAAACAATAATCTATATTTTCAAGTGGAAGGTTTGACAAAAGAAAGAAATCTACTAATATATATCTATATATTTATATATACATATAATATAATATTATGTATATTAAGTATTATAATATATATAGCTGCAACTATTCTCGCTCACAGCACTATGGACCTCGCTCGCACTACCT
>JABUQX010030948.1:15000-25000 GCA_015478945.1 Trachelipus rathkii | reverse complement strand
ATTTATTATTATTATTATTATTATTATTATTATTATTAATTATTAGATCGTCATGCGAATGCACCAGCGATGAAAAAAAGAGAAATGAAATTAAATCAAAGAAATAGGAGAGGCGTATGCCATACTTGACTGACACAAAAGAAGAGGAGCATGTATGACAGAGGTCAAAGAACGTAACGATCCGAATGGTCCAGACTTCGACCAATTTGGTAACTATGCCCTTTTTATATCGCGCATTTAGGTAGTGATTAAGGTTAAAGGTAAAAGTTGTAAGAAATTAAATTTATTTTTTTATATTAACATTGGGACGCTTTAAATCTATTAAATAGTCTGAAAAAAGTTGAATGTTATCTATTTATCAAAGCTTGGATGAGCTCTGAACAAAGAGTGCGCAGTAAGAAAAGTTTTATACCTGTAGTTTATTTGGATTACGTAGAATTGCGTACCCAGATGTTTTTTTTTCTTATTTTGTTTAAAACAACCTTAAAATTTGCTTTTATATATATATATATATTATATATATAAATATATATATATATATAATATATATATATATATATATATATTATATTATATATATATATATATATATAATATATATATATAATATATATAATATAATTATATATATATAAATTATTAATATATATATATATATTAATAATATATATATATATATATATTATATATATATATATATATATATTATATATATATATATATTATATCATGATATCATATATATATATACCGGTAGATATATATAATATTATATAAACTTCCTTTTTACGTTGCTCCAATCCCTTCTCAGAGGGTAACACGGGAGGACTACAGGAAATCGAATTTAAAGTGGCGTATCCCAAACAGAGCGCCACCAACGTTTCGTAGCGGCAGTTTTACCATTCTTGCCCCAGGAAGATAAAAACTCACAGACTGTAGCGATGAGGATTGAAAACCACGCTTCTCACAATTAGAAGTCGGACGAGTCACCTCCTACGCAACAGGACGTTCATCTATTTCCCCCATATTATTATAATACTATATATTATATATATTATATATAGATATATATATATATCACTTACTATAGTATATTAAGCTCCGGCTCCGGATTCCGGCTCCGGCTCCGCTTGCCGAGTTCCCGGCCTTTTTAAGGATCTCCGGCTCCGGCCGGAGACCACTAGTCTACCGGCTTTCTCCGGCCGGAGACCTATATTTTTAAAAGGTAGTTTGGAAAAATAAAAATAGTTATTATTCATTGAAAGTTAGACATTTAATAAAATTAAATTTATTTAATAACCGATTCATACAAAAAGTGTAAGAAAAACTAATTTTAGTATTTTTGTTTTTGTTTAGTGATAAACATGAAGTTCAAACTAATTAATAATATATATAACATATAACAATACTATAATAATATCAATTAGGCCTATATGACACCATTTACTAAATTGACTAATTATTTTAAAAAACAACTTAAAAGGGTTTGATATAACAAAAAGCATCCCCTAAAAAAAAAATACACTTAGATAAATCTAGCTTTAAAAATGCAATACAGAATAGGTAAATGAATTTGGTAAAAGAACTTTTAAACTACATCCCATATCTGACTGACAAAGACTAAAATTATGATATATATCCTTAATCTTTAGATTATTAAAGAGCTTTTAAGTTTGAACAAAACTAACAAAAAAATGGAAATATATATTTATATATAATATATAGATGTGGGGTATATATATAGAATATATATAATATATATATATAATATATACATATATAATATATATATATATATAATATATATATATAATATATATTATAATATATATATATAGTGATGTACCAGCTGTTATCGATACTTTATAGACAGTATTTAGCAAATATAATTTTTTGGCAGAAAATTAAATATCATTGTTAGCGCAAAGTCAGTGAAAGGTAAAAGTATAAAATAGCTTATGCCATTGCTATTAGGTACAACCATTCTTACTAATATTTAAATAAGATGAATCTTAAATTATGATGAAGAAACAGGAACTGATCAGCTAGTGTTGGAGAAAACGATTCCTTTTACTTGTATAAATATATCCTGCTTGGCTAAACATTCTCACGCTAAATACACCTGAAGGTGGAGCAGAGAGATATTCATAGCCTTAATCAGGTAAGATACAATCAGGATAAAGAGCTTTCCTTTCTTTCCACCATACAGTGGATCAGCATCCAATTTTCGTTCCATAAGTGGTGCTGCAAAATATTTATCCACAATAATTTGAATAGTATTTTCTAATTCATGTTGTTTCTCTCACTGCTGCTTCTACGTTTGCATTTAACTTTTTTCTCCTTTGATCAGTTTCCACTTGGTTTGTTTGTATCTGAATATTCTTCATGTTCTTCTAAACGATTTTTCATGTAGCATGTCATCAAAGCCTTCCAAAAAAATTGAATGTGTTCCCTATCAATATCTGCCGTTTCATTTTCAGATTCTTCATGTGATCTGTATAAGACTGACATTTTGAACATCATTTTGTTCATCAGAATCGGAACTTAATGTAATATTTTCTTTAGCTCTTTATAAACGTTTTACTTCTTCTTTGAGCATAAATTTTTGTTTTATTCTGGTCAATAATATCAAAGGGAGCTAATTGTATTGTGGATTTAGAACTGTTGCAAGTCACATTAAGTTTCTCTACTTTAAATGTACCAAAACGTTCAGTAAACAGAATGTAAAAGTTATCTTTATAGTTTTTACACCGCTATCCTTCGAAGTTTTTGCTAAATATTTTTGTTGCAATGCATTAACTGCAGATATTACAAATGATAAATCAACATCATCATCATCACTCGCTCTCTTAGTTAATTCTTCAAATGTTGTAACAATTAATTATATTCTCCGATTAGTTCCAGGTGATTTGATTTAAGATATCTAGAGTTGTTTTTTTCAGAATTTGAAGAAAATAATAATTGCAATTTTTTGCTCTATGATCCTTTGCAGCATATAAATATGATGAATTCCATCTTGTTTCCACATCTTTAAGCTTGTGTATTGGCAAATTAGATATTTGAATTTCCGTTAATTTAGTTTGTAAGCAATTTGGATGCATCAACTAGAAATGACCATACAATGTATCTACATAAAGTAAATTAAAATATTGGAATTTGATTTTTTCGAGAAAATCAAGTTAAAGCATACTAGCTGTAAGGAATGAATTAAACATGTCTCATTTATAACATAACACCTGTCGCTCTTTTGTAATGTTTGGTGCATTTATCTGAGGCAACATGAATATTTTTCTCTTTTAAATCCAGCGCTTAAGTGTTCCTTACTTTTTAGACATAATTTTTCTGCTAGAAATGAGAAAACACTAAAAACTACTGATTTGTAATGTTCCACTCTGTTCCTTTGAAAATCTTTATCAATCCAATGCACTGACATACTTATAAAGCTTTCATTGTTATATGAGCAAGTCCCAAATATCTGATGTTAATGATATTTCTTGAATTTCTTGCAGCTGAAGTGTTTATTATTTTTCTATACCCTTTCTATATATGTTTGGATAATCTCTTCTGAAAAGTACCTCCTTGATTGGAATAATTATATTGTGGACATGACGTGATTTATTAGCTCTTAAATCCAATGTCCGTTCAACAAAAGAAAAATGGCAGATTGTTCCACATCAATCAATTCCCAATTTTGAAACGAATTTCTGTGCTCTTTTTCTATCATTAATTTCAAAAATCTTTGATTTACTCAGTTGTTTCAAACAGTTGTAGGCTGAAAAAATCGATTTTTCAAATCTTTTTTTAATAGAGGTAGAAGTTGCGATGATATGGATGGACATGGAATCATCATCTGCTGTGTCTGGTTGATACATGTTTTCTTTTTTTCGGCACTTTTCCTCTGAAGATTCAGCATATTTCTTCATCTTTCAAATACTATGGTATTTTATGTTTCTCTTAAAGATGCATCACCAGAAAAGGTTTTGTGCTATAATATTTTGAACCTCTCTTTTGGTTTTCCTCTTGATAGTAATGTATTCCCAGTAGCGACACAAGTAGTTCACACCTCACGGATTTAGCCTCTCTTCAAGGAGTGTAACTTCTCTAAGTATAGTTACTACTTAGGATCGGACAAGTAAGCGATGATAAAATGATGCATTAGTGTCAATATCCGTTCATATATTATAATAAATTATAATATAACTATATATATATATATAATATATGAATATATATATATTATATATATATATTATATATATTATATATATATATATATATATAATACTATACCGATATTAAATATATATAAATAAAAGGTAGGTAAACATGGAGAATTTCAATTCTCGGCGGAGACTCCGGCCCCGGCCGGAATGTAGAATTTTCTTTCTCAGGCCTCCGGGCTCTCCGCTCGGCCAAAATTACTCTCGTGCATCAATATATATATATATTATATATATATAATATATATATATATATATATATATATATATATATATATATAAATATATATATAATATATATATATATATTATATATAACTTCCTTTTAACGTTGCTCTATACCCCTTCGCAGAGGGTAAACGCGGCGGGGGATCTAAGGAAATCAAACTTTTAAGCGACCAGCCTATCAAGCCTGTCGCCACCACGGTTCGTAGACGAGTTATAATTCTGCCCCCAGGAAGAAAAACTCAAAACTGCTACGCGAGGATTTGAACCAGCGTCCTCTTCATGAGAGTCGGCGAGTCAACCTCCTTCGCCACGAGTTCATATATATATATATATAAGATATTATATATATATATTATATATATATTATATTTATATTAGTAATATATATATATATATATATATATATAATCATATTCATATATATAACTTTTCGTTAAATTCATTTTCTTGAAAGGAATATCAGGCTCCAGTTAAACCTTTGAGAAAGCTCCAATGTTAGGATATCTAACCCAACATATAAATTATTAGCATCGTCATATAAAATCTACCTCCATAATTTCTCAAGATTCGAGGAGTGAAGCGCGAACATATACCGGAAACAGAAAAGTAGTAGAAGAAGCATGACGTAAGTCGAAGGAAAACTCCCCCTCCCCTTACCGTCCCCTTTATATCTTAAATGAGAACTCTTCGCAGTCAAAAATCCACCACATGCGTCACGAGACTGCAACTAGGACTCTCACTGTGATATCTCGCAATGTTTTCATCTTGAACCAGGTGTCCAAAAGCAATACCCCCTCAATAACAGCCATAGCGCACTTGTCCAACCCATTACACACCTATATTGAACCTTTTCTTCCCCTCGCCGTCTCCGCCACACCTCACCATCTCCATTCGTTAACTGACTCATATCAACTTTTTCTGAAGGTACTCAGCGGTGGATTCCAGTTACCACTCACCACGTATACAACGCTTAACCAGGCAACCAATATATCCATCCCTTTCCATATATCTAAACCATCTTTTAATACTCTCGTTGTTCTCATTTACGCACTTCTAGACACCACACAACTCCCTAACACGTATCATTCCTCAATGTTTTATCACTTCTATTACAGTTCTAACACGACCCTACCATCCTAAGCAGTATTACACCTTAATTAAAATTACCCCATTTATTCCACACCTGATAAGAGTTGCATTTCATTAATACATTCTACGATCTTTAGTAACAGCCATATCTTTCATGTAAAACCCTAGCTCACTGCAAGAGCTTAGCCTTGTATTCCATACACCTTTGCCTACCATCGACAACTTTACTGAAATTCACTCTCTAACATCAATTACCGAATTTCCTAATGTTCATCCAGACAATATCCTAAAATAAATTAAACGCTCGGAGTATTTGTTCCAATTGCTCACCAGACCACAACATGATTTTCCCAAGCGTACGAAGACTCTACCTCACTCGAACTAGCACAATGCAGGCGCTTAACTCTTGTCTCCATTTTACTTTCATGACGACGGCTCCTAGTTTACAACAACAAATGGTCAGAACCCCGTCTACTCGCCAAATAACTCTCAGTTAGCTCTTTCAAATTCTCTACCAAATACTAATCGGATCCACGTACAATGAGAGCTTAGAGTACCCCCTCACACACCTCTAATCCGTTCTCCCATCAAGTCAATTCACAAACACTTAACATGCTAAAACCACCATACTCCCTAAATTATCCTTTCAATCTACCGCGCCACTATACAATGATTAGCAATGAACGGCAAAGAGGGTCAACTAACGTAACCGTCGCGCTTCACTATAAAATATACTGTAACCACCTATATGGAAAACATTCACTATTTCAGCTTAATTATATTCTTAACATATGCTTCAACTATCGTCATACGTATTTGATTCCAGTTCATTAAAATGCCCTATCACCAACATCATATATCAGAACTAATACCTTGCACAATAGCAAAAATTTAACTGAAGTATATGTCGCTTGTCATACGTTTGTGAATCATGATAGTCCATAAAAACTTCGAAATACAAAATTATTCTTCTCTCATTCTAAATTCTCAATCATTTTGTTATCAAATTGCTGAAAATTGTGAATCTACACACATTCTCCTCATGACATCGACGCCACTCTTTTCAAACTCAAAATAACCAAAAGGATTAAATCTATACCCATCACATATACAGTAAAACCTAATGAGTCAGAATATACTTACGCTAACAGTTCCCCTTACACCTAGATGAAGCACCGTAAGTAATTACATAACTACTCTACCAATCACATTAGAAAGAGCTATATACCTCTATTAAACTTTTGTTACACAACTTGTAACAGTATCACAAGTCAAATTCGCCAGCTCTTTAGATATCATTATCATGGATAATTCCATTAATTATATTTATGCATTAAAACACATAACATTTATTTAACCTGCTTCTATTACATCCTATTACGGTACTAATTAACCATCCCAAAAAATACCTATTTCTTCTTCAATCACGCTTCTGCAAAGTACCACAACACATTGAAACTGATTCATCCGGTCTGTCAAAATATACTGCTTACAAAATAGGTATGCAGATTGTGCGAACGTGTTCCCTACCCCAATTCTCCTTCAACATCCAGTTTAAAACCAAAATGAAGGTCAAAGCGACAAAACCAAAGTTAATATCCCCTTTTCAAATTATCTCCTGAAGAAATTAACACTTAATTGAACTATTTCGTTAGACCTTAATCGACTGATGCTTCTACTTCCATTAGTACCCAAATACCCCAGGATTAAACCTCTTCACAAATTTGTCCATTACCTCTGAAAATTTTTTCTCGTCTACGAATAATGGCAACAATTTAACATATTTCCTATATATTCTCCAGATCACTGTTATGAATATTGATAACTCGAACTACAAATTGGTTTTAGCAACAGTCAGAACCAAGCCTTTTGTTTTTTTTCTGTTCTTTTTTTATTTGATTTAATATAATAAATCATTCCACCACTCATTATCGACATTCTTACTTCCTACTTTAGCAAATCTTCATAATTATTATCAATATAAAATAATTTAATTTTAAGTGTTGCGATTATAAAATTATAAGAAAAATTAACTATATTATATTTTAAACTGTTGAAGTTTTGGAGTTCTAAATTAACTGTACTTATTTTATTTCACAGTTTTAAAGAATAAGTTAAATCTATTAAAGATTAAATTTATTGAAAGTATGAATCAGTGTCATTAAATCTTTTGAAGAATGGAATCAACAATTTTCTCTTTTTAAAATTAGCCATCCCAACCCCTTGCGTGGATATTTTTATCATTATATTAATTTTAATGAAATAATATTTCTGACTTAAATTTTTTTTTTTTTTTTACAGTTTTTGTTGATCCTGATCAGCTATTCCAGAGAATTTTCAGTCAGGGAGGCCCTAATACAAACTTTAATTTTAGGTCTCAAACTATGGATCGGTATATTTCTCAGTGAGGAGATCACCCATTCCCGGTAGACGCTTTTCAATTATATACACAGGATTTGGACTAAAAAACTTTATTTTTAAGAAAAATATATAGTTCTCTTAATTATATCATTTTTGTTAGCCAATCATGAAAACTTGATATATACCTCCCATAGGGAAGTGTATACCTTACTACTTGATGCTATAACTTACATAATATAACCGTCCTAGTTCTATGACCCTAAAATAATTTAATAAGTTATATTATATAATAGGTATTAAACTACTCTACTACTGATAATCCTTAATAAGGTATATATGTAAAGAAGCCGTAATATATCAAGTATATATAATAGAACAATCATATAAATAAAAAAATAATATAAATATATAATAATATATCTTTTTATTTTATAATATATAATATATATATATATATATAATATATATAGTATATATATATTTTAATTACTTTTTATTTTTTTATTAATAATATTATAAATTATAACTATATATAATTATATACTAATTATTATATATATATGTTATAATTTAAAATATTTGGTGTCTACTGCTATTTTATATTCTCTTTAATATTTTAGATCTAAACATGCCTACTTTCTCTTAACTTAAAAACAAAGAGGGATACAGTAATAAATTATTTTTCAATTGAAATTTTACTTTTTTAATTTGTTACTGAAGTGAAACTGGTCTGAAGCCAAAGTAAAATTTTACATGTAAATTATCCACTCTTTTCAAGTGTAGATAATGTTCTAGAAAATACGTTGTTGTTTTTATTTCTTGCCTCTTATTTATATTGTTAAAATTTAGTAAGTTAGTGATAAATCATTTGTGTAATATTCTCAAAAAAAAAACATTTGTATTCAGTACCAAATAAAAATGTAAATATAAACATTTCATGATTTAAATCAACTTATCTATATATGTTTATTAATTAATTTATTTATAGCCACCGAATCTCTATCCCATCCATTGGGTTGAGGAGGTAGATCATTACCTGCGCGCAGTATATTCTTGGTCAGGGGAAATTGAAGAAATTGAATTATATTTATTTTCCAAACTAAGTGCATTATCTAGGCTTGATAGCAAACCCTGCATCGGCTCATTTGGATATTCTAGAAATTTTATATTATATATATATATATATATAATATATATTAGGTATATATATATATATATATATATATAATATATATATATATAATATATATATATACTATATATATAAATAATATTTATATATACTATATATATATTATATAGGCTATATTTTTAAGTGGTTGACTCCAGGAGCAAAATCAATAATTAATGTATCGTTATTTTAATAATTTTAGGGTAAATACATTAAATTTTGGGGTAACCTAACCTAAACTAACCTAAACCTACTAACCTAACCTACTTAACACCTAACCTAGCCAAACTTACCCAAATTAACCTAACCCTAATATTAACGGTGAGTCAACCAACTTATAAAATGTCCATATAATATAATAAATCTAAAAGGTAATCTATAACTACAGAATTGTATTACCTTATATATATATATATATAATTTATATATTATATATATATATATATTTATATATATATATATATAATATATATATATATATATATATATATAAATATTATATATAATAATATATATATATATATATTATTAGAGGATGTACCGGAATTCCCGAGTCCGCCGGAATTTGCACATTTTTTTTCCGGGGTTACCGGTTCCGGCACGAGAATTTTTTCAAAATTCCGCCGGAACCGGAATTTATTTAATGTACTTGAATAATTAGAAAATTTTGCGTGGAAGGGATTAATTTACATAGCCCATAGCCCATCTTTTAACCAAATTATAATGATTAGCCTTGTGCAGTAATTCATACACCAGTGTATTACTACCTATAAGTTATTAATTGAAATTAAAGTTTACCTCATGTACTGTCAAAAATTTGGATAAATAAGATACTCATTAAATTCAAATTTAAAAATTCCAAAATTTATTTTTAACACACAAATAAGGAATCTTTATATATATATATATATATAATATATATATATATATA
>JABUQX010030948.1:0-10000 GCA_015478945.1 Trachelipus rathkii | reverse complement strand
ACCGTCTTAATTACTGCTTAATACTTAATGCAGGATTTTCAAGTGTTCTTTCCACACTCCCTCATCCATTTCATCAGTTACAAAAACACCATCCCTATTCATTATTTTCATTAACTTTTCGCCGCTTTCCTTCCAGCAAAAGAGCTTCCTAAGTCCTACTATAAGATAAGCTCTCTCGCAAATTCAGATCTATATTTCGTACCAATAAAAACTTTTTACACTTTACCTGCAGTCCAATTTTCATGTGCCCACTACGAATGCACCGTTTAATATTTCTTTTTTCCCCATATAATAATTCCAAACATCTTTCGATTTCCTGAAAACTTCATTCATGAACCTAATTATATATAATTCAAACACGGCTTCCTTTTTAGCACCTTTAACCGCTATGCGAGTTACCTCTTCATTCCACCACTCACTGTTTATATTCTTACTTCCTACTTTGGCACATTCACATACTTCCTATTGAGGACACTGCTTACAATCGCTTCCTTCATGTGCTCCCAGATTTGTTCAGTTTCAGCTTGCTTCGACATTCAACTGATTTACTTAAAAGAGCTCTTGAAAACTTATCCTATAATTACCTTGTTCACTTAATTAACTTCTCACTCTGAATTTTACCCACTTCCTTCCTTCCTTATCACCTTCCTCTCCATCCTATAGTCAGGGTTTTGCCCTATATTAGAAATTGGTTATGGAAAACTGAACTTACAAAATATAAAATTGGAAAATGATGAAAGACTGGTTCAATTCTGAATGATTGCAACCTTAGTTACATTGGATAAATTATGCAAGCGTAGAAAAAATGGAGCATGAATCTAGCCTACTCTACTAAACAACACAAAAAGATAAAGCCTACACAAATACGGGCCTAGCTTAACCAGAGGCTCAATCCTAAAACATAAATATACTACCAACAATAAACATCTAAGACAACCCAACAACAACAAAACAAAAGACACAAATACCAAAACTAAAATAATCTCTTAACAGAGCTCTTATCAATGTTTTTTATTATTGTTCATGCAAAGAACTATTTATAGCTAAGGTTACAACGAAAGTCTCAACAAGGAGTGTAATAAGTTTTCCTTCTTCAGATGTGGCATTTACTCCTAAATGCCAGGGATTGACTTGGGTCTTGATGATAAAAATGAATCTGCTGTAATATTCTAGCGCTCGGCCATCGGGATTTTTCGGTTTAGTTCATATTAAATGTTTTCATTACATATCAAGCTGACCTAAGTCGTTATTTTGGGAGTACCAGCCCTAGGGCTCTTTCTTCTGTTGTTGTGAGGTCTAGCCTAATACATTAAAAAAACAGGAACAAGGCCTTCGCCTTTCGTGGGAAAAAAAATTAGTTCAAAGTGAATTAACGCTTGCTGCATTTTTAGAAATAATTTTTCTGCTTCATAAACATAAGATCATTCTTTTTATATTATATTTGTAGCTTTGAACCAAGAATGAGATATGGAAATTTTACTCAGACCCCTATAAATCCTTCTTAAAATTCTAAAAAATATAAAATTTGAAATTATAAATTAATTAATTAAAAATTTAGTTAGATTTTAATAAATGCATTGCCAAATTCTAATATGCTCATTTTATACTGTTGCATTTTTTACCCGGTAGAAATATATTCTATGAATTTCTAGAAACATTATTTTTACTTCTTTGCATCAAAATCTTGAAAAGTATTTAAAATTAACTTAAAAATATTTATAGGGACAAAACTTGTGTTTGTACAGTAAGATAAGAGAATTGACTAAAAAAATACTTACTAGAAATTAGTTAAAGGAAAGAGCTAAAGAGAAACTACCGTAAGTAATAGTCAAAAGAAACTGCCGACCAAGTCGATCTCAAAGGAAGAGTCACTTACTAGTTGCTACGGCTCACAAACAAACACAACAAATAAAATTTCGCAGATCCCTAGCAAGCTCCTAAGGGATCCTTTAAAACAAAAAATGAAAAAAAGTCAAACTTTCGGGATCCTTAGGATTGACCTCAACAAAAGAAAACCAACGACCTCAACAAGACAGTGCCGACGGGCGAACCCCCTACAGTTACTCCCCTAGAGATGATGACAAGGTCAGAGGACAGGATCACGAAGGTATGCCTTTGCAAGGTGCCGAATGGGCTTTGCCGATTATCTCGGAAAAGTTTGCAGGGTTTAGCAGAACAAACTCAACCCGAGGAGTGGTACTTCGAGGTGTCTGTCTTAAGCAGACTTTTCAGTTGAGTGCCTGTCGTGAGCGGAAGGAATAATGGAAGGAGGAACCGAAAAAGCGGCTTAAGACGTCGGAATACTTGAAACTTCGACGTAACGAAGGAGCAAAGAAACTGGAACAGGCAGGTTCAGGACCGAAATAAATGGGATACAGGAAGAAAAAACCTGAGAAGGAGGAACGAAGGATCGATGTCATCTGACAGATTCTGATCCAAAAAAGGAGTTCTTTAGTCGATCGATAGAGAATGACATTCCTCTTCTATCTGTCGTTGCGTCAGTAAAGAATTTTGACGAACGGTCGCAAGGACTGGAAAGGACCCTTCGTACTTGGGTGAAAAATTTCTTTTATGACAGTCAATACGAACGAAAACATGAGAACAAGAAGGCAGGTCTGCAGGAATCTCAGCTTGGATTATTATGGAAGTGGTCGGAGTTGCTTTCCATGAGGAGGCACATTTCTTTAAACGAGACACATAGAAATTTTGATCGACAAGAAGAGGACTAGTGTTGTCAAAGAACTCGCCAGGAAGACTAAGGGTAGTTCCATAAACCAGCTCTGCAGAAGTGGAGTTGAGATCTAATTTAAGGGAAGATTGAATTCCTAAGAGCACTAAAGGCAACGCTTCAATCCAATTCTCGTGTTCATGGCACAAACCAGGGATACTTTCAACTGACGATGAAACCGTTAGATAATTCCGTTCGAGACAGGATGGTAACTGGTGGTTCTAACTCGTGAAGAGCCTAAGGTCTCTAAAGAGGAATGATTCAAACTGTCGGCCTTGATCGGAGGTGACAGTGGAAGGTAGACCAAAACGCGAGATTCAATGAAAGCAAAAGCTTTCGTTACTGTCTCGGCTTGATATCCGGAAGTGGAATAGCTTCCGGCCACCTGGTATAGCAATCAATGCAGGTAAGGAGATAAGAAAACCCTCTGAAGGAGGAAGCGGCCCGATAAGGTCAATATGAACCTTATCGAAACGTTCCGAAGGAGGAAGGAATTGTCCAAGAGGAGCTTTGGTATGCTTGTGAACCTTGTGTTTTTGGCAGGAAAAACATGCGCAGGTCCAATTTTTCACATCGGAGTTGATGTCAGGCCAAACAAAACGAGAAGAAATTAACTTTTGTGAAGCCTTTACTCCAGGATGTGATAAAGAAGGCAAGGTAAGAAAAACAACTTTACTAAAAGAATTTGGAACTAAAGAACGAGGAGAACCTGTTGAAAGTCGCAGAGAATATGTCTGAACACATTCGGAAGCGTAATTCGTCTCAGCTGGAGAGATGTGCCATCTGAGAGCGAAATACTTTCCGATTCCTGAGCCTCGGCCAAAGCTTCATAATCTAAAGATGTAAGGGGTGTGATGGAATCTACATGAATTCGAGACAGAGCATCAGCAGTATCGTTGTCCAGTCTTGAAATATGCCTTATATCAGAAGTGAACTGTGCGATGTACTCCATATGTCGAGCTTCATGCGGGTTATGACGTTCATGACGTGACTTAATAGCGAAAATTATCGGTTTGTGGTCAGTCAGAACATGGAATTCCCGACCTTCCAGGAAATACCGAAAATGCCGGATCGCTTTGTAAATGGCGAGGAGCTCACGGCTAAAGGTACTATACCGGGTCTAAGTCGGTTGCAGTTACTTAGAGAAAAATGCCAGAGGTACCCAATGCTCGTTCTGGAACTGCATTAGCACTCCCCTATAGCATAATTCGATGCATCGGCCTGTGTACGAGTGGGTGCGCCCTCTTTAGGATGCATAGGAAGAGTAATGTCCGCAAGAGCATTTTTCGTGGCGATAAATGCCTCACGAGTTTCCGGCGTCCAATGAATTTTGGTGGACAACCCTCGCTTCTTGGGCTTAATGAGATATGATAGTGGTGTAAGTGTAGCGGCTGCGTTGGGAATGTCGAAGGTTTCGCCGAGTTTCGGGGAATGGAAAGTCACGTACTGCAGAGACACGATCTTCAAAAGGTGTTATGCCTTCTGCTGATACAGAGTGGTCGAAAAATTTCAAAGAGGAAACTCCAAAGACACATTTATCAGCTTTTATTCTAATACCATACTCATTCAGACGGGTGAAGACGGCTTTAAGATGGTCTTCATGCTCCTCTGTTGAAGTACTGGTTTTCAGATTGTCGTCGATGTAAACCCAACAAAAGGGTAGATCGCGAAGTACTGTGTCTATGAAACGTTGAATTGTTTGGTCGGCATTCCTCAATCTGTAGGGCACACGAAGATACTCGAATAACCCAAAGGGTGCATCACCGCCGTCTTTGGGATATCCTGTGCTGCCACCGGAATTTGATGAAATGCTCGCACTAAGTCGATTTTAGAGAAAATAATGGAGCCATGAATATTAGAATTGAAACTTTGGATGTGCGGGACAGGGCACCGATCAGGAACTGTAACCCCATTAAGGACACGGTAGTCTGAGCACGGACACCAATCCAGAGAGTTTGGTTTAGGTACCAAATGAAGAGGGAATATCCAAGCAGATTTAGAAGGACAGACAATCCCTAATTCGAGCATATGCTCGAATTCTGCACGTACAGCTCGAAGTCTGCTAGGAGTGAGACGCCTAGTAAGGGCAGAATCTGGTGGTCCTGTCTTTTCAATATGATGTTGCACATCATGTTTGACAGGCAGTATAGAAGAACAAGGACAGAGAAGATCAGGAAAATCTGAACGAACTATATTGAGAAAAGGATTAGAAATATCGGAATTGACAACGGAAATGGAACCTAGCGCGAAAACTTGGAGAACACCAGACACTTTAAGGTCGGTATTCTCATTGAGCAAGCGTCGATTCCGAATATCAAGCAAGAGGTTGAAGTGCTCTAAGAAGTCGGCACCTAGGATAGGGTATGCCACATCTGCAACAATAAATACCCAACGGAAAACTCGGCGCAGTCTAAGGTCCAGGGAACAAGACCGTTCACCGTACACTTTAATGGACGTCCCGTTAGCTGCACGGAGGGTTGTGTCAGTAGGAGAAAGAGGAAATTTCGAAGACGAGACTGGAACTAGAGAGACCTCAGTATCGGTATCCACAAGGAAACGCTGGCGTGTGATGGGATCGTAAATCATCAGCCTTGAATCGTTAACGTGTAGCCACCTCAGCTGCTAATTCCGCTGATTGGTTTACGAGATTCCCAGCTGGGAATTTTGGGGATTGAACAGATGGGAATTAGCGCACGGCATGGTACACTTATTAGCAGAGGTACCAAACTTCCTGTGGAAGAAACAGACCCCTGGTTGAGTATCTACAGGATTGTTGGTGGTAGGATGAGGAGATGGAGAGCGAGTCGAAGAGAATGGACGTGTAAATTGTGGACGCTGCTGGGCCTGTAAAGACGCCTGTTGCGTTATATTCATGGCCTGCAAGGTCGCTGCCACTGATGCCATAATTTCATCAAGTCTAGAAATTCTCTGAGAAAGAGAATAGTAGTTTGCAGTATTGGAATTAGCAAACTCCTGCGGCAGTGTCTGATTAGCACTCGTCATCTTCTGACGAAGTGCATCAATGTGAACGGTGGTAATTGCCGTTGAAGTTGGGTAGGTGTTGAAAACCCAGCTACAGCTGACACAGAAGAGGAAGGCGTATGAGTATCCGCTTGAGGAGTATGGATGCGGTCCGCCATTTGACCTTATTCTTCTAGCGAAGAACTAGTTTTAATTAGTGCCATCAAACAGCGAATCTCAAGTGTCAACCGATTAAGCCAGAGCTCGAGGAATATTGCCTGGCTGTAAGAACTGGGATTGGGGTCGTTACGCAAAACCAGCATCCGCTGCATAAGCTGGGATGGTTTGCTGTCCCCCAGTATTTCTCCCGAAATCATTTGCTTGAGTTTCTCCTCTTTGGGTATTTCAAAACGATCAACCAGGATTTCTTCCAGAGTCTGAAATGGGTTCTCAGAAGACAATATGTTCGGAAGAGCATCCTGCAACTGCTCCAGGACAGAGTTAGGCACAGTTGCTATAGTAGCAGCATACTTCTGCTGAATAGAGAACGAACCTGGAAATACAGATTTAACAATGGTAAACCATAAACTTGGCTTACCAGAGTTATATTTAGGCAGAACTGGCATATAATGCACAGTTTGCACCGAAGAAGAAGGAATTTGATTAGGATCACATGGACGAACTGAGGGCGGCGGAGAAAGTTGAGAAGGGTCAATTTGGGGAATTGAAGATGAAACAGTATGGTGCACTGGATTGAAATGAGGGAACGAAAAACTGTGAGAATAAGGAAAATTATAAGAAAAAGGAAGGGAATGAGAAACAGAAGGATAAGGAAAGTTACCAAATTAATAGGCAGGAGTAGAAAGTGGAGAAGGAAAGTTTAAAGAATGTGACACATCAGTAATAGCAAGGGGAGCAGGGATGGCACGATAAAATTCAAATTTTTTTTATAAAAAAAAAAATCATTTTTTTTAATTTTATATATATATACGTCTTCTAGAGTGAAGATAGTGGTGTGTTAACCCCGTCTTGGAGAGTGAAGATGGTTGTGTATTAACCCCGTCTTGGAAAGTGAAGGTGGTGGTGTATTATCCCCGTCTTGGAGAGAGAAGATGGTGGCGTATTATCACAGTCTTGGAGAGTGAAGATGGTGGTGTATTAATCTCGTCTTGGAGAGCGAAGATGGTGTTGTATGAACCCCGTTTTGGAAAGAGAAGATGGTGGTGTATTAACCCGGTCTTGGAGAGACCTATTTGAGTTTTGCAGCTGTTCGAGAAAGAGACGTGCGTATATGATGTGTTTCTTGTGGCTATTTCTGTAATTTTATTTTCTGCATGTTCAAATTTTTCTAGCTTTTCAAAGAATACCCCAAAAATTTCAATATATTGAAGGATATTTAAAAATAAATAAAACATTTATCAACTAGCATTGATAATAATTTTATTTTTAACTTAAAGATTTTACATTGATATGTCTCATTTTTTCATTTAAAAATTAAAAGATATCTAAAATCTGAATCGATATTCAATTCCTGCTCCAACATTAGGTACAGACCGGTAACTGGAAAAAGAATATGAAAATGAGACTATCAGGTACTAATTACACACACACACACACACACACACACACACACACACACACACACACACACACACACACGCACACACACACACACACACACATTTCAAACACCTTCGGAAATTACCTTAAACCTTTAATTATTTCTTTAATATTAAAAAAAAGGAAATTATAAATTATATTATATAAATTGTAAATAATGTAAAGAAAATTGTTTTAAAATATGACAGATTGCAGTCCCAGTGTAAAGTGACTCGGAAATTCAGAACCCCGTTCGCTCCAAAATTCTGTCTCAATTTATTTATACCTACAATAAAAAAAAAAAGTTATTTTAAATATTCTCCATTAAAATATATTTTTACATACAAACACTAAGGATTATTAATTTTAGGTCATTCAGAATCCTAAATCTAACAATTTAAATCAGTATAATATATGTATAGATATACAGATATATACTCCTCTTATATATATATATATATATATGCTTTTTATATATATATATATATATATATATATATATACTCTATATCTATACTATATATGTAGAAGTTGTAGCAAATATTCACTTGCACAGTTCCAAAAACAAAATCCTTTTAGAAGAAACAAAATTATAATAATGAATGGTTTGGAACCGTGGAATCAGCAATTTAAACCATTGAATAATTTCATTAATAAATAAATAAATATTTAAATAACAAAATTAATAAATAAATAATATGTTTATTTTTATTTGTTTTTTGTTTGTTTTTTTTTGTTTTGTTTTTAAGTAATATCTTGTGGAGAGAGAGGTGTTTATTTGTGATAAAGGAGCTGGGTCGAAACAACAGTGTACCAACCTGTATCCCTGGAAATTTCCTCGATACTGATCCGCATAAGCACCAACTCCAACGGAGTGTTTTCGGTTATCGCTTCTCCACACAACACTTCCTGTGCCGACACCCCCTTGGACGTGGTAGTTTTGAGCGTCATTCCCAACTGCATTCAGATCTAATCTTCCGTGGATCCTGTTATTTTAAAAAGGGGGAATGGAGAAAGTTATATTTATATTTAAAAAACAAACGAATTGGCTACTTAACATTTGTTCCTATGACATTATCCGGAAAGGATTTAGCACGTTACATAAAAAAAACGATAAAACAAAAGAGAACGTGTAAAAACCTGTCTTGCTAAATGCCTTTTATAATTATAAATATTTCTAAAGAAACAAAGAGGTCCTGAGGTTTTGTTTACCTGACCAACTGGTCGATCTCTACCGTTGCTATCTTGATGACTCATGGCAAGGCCAATGGCTTGATTCGCAACTTGTCTTTTAGTTCTCACTAATAATGAACCTTCTGAACCGATGTCTTCATCTGAATCTTCGTTATTGCTATATTCTGAGGGATACAACACCGAGTCTTCGTTATCATCACCCCAAATTCTTCAGGTATTTCAAACAAATAATATTTTTCCCAAGAGTCTTGGGAACTATCTTCAATGTAGAACGCTTGTGTACCAACAATGGCGCATAATAGAACGGAAGAAAGAAAGATCTTCATATTGTTAGCTAATTTGTTTCAATTAATGTACTTGTGAAATGGGAACAGTTTGGTTTTTGGTCTGCTTCTGTCTTCTTACTGGATCAGAGCCCGTCTTTTGTAAGACGTGAATGCAATTGGGGAAATCCTGATTAAAGCTTGGGTATTCTGTTGGTGGGTATTTGGGCGTGATTTATAATCTCTCAACGAGGATTTCCCTCGAGCTCGTGACTTTATCCTCCTTGCATATTTCAATATCATATATATATATATATATATATATATATATATATATATATATATATATATAGATATGCTTGATATATATATGCCTATATACATATATATATATATATATATCTCTACTCCTCATATTCCCCACAAACACTTAGCCCTTGGCGCGGGTAATTAGTACGATGCAGCTTCCTAATTCATATTTTCCATCTCGCCCCCCACCCACCTCCTCATTCCATTCTATCTCTCGCCAACACCCTACCTTCTCCACCCTCATCCCTCTCTCTTCAACATTTACTCCTCTCCATTCATCCACCTTCTTCTTGGTCTCCCCTTCCTCTCATTCCTATCCCCTCTGCCTCAAACTCTCCTAACCACCTCTGTTCCTCCATTCTCTAAAGATGTCCAAACCATCTTAACATTCCCTTATCCACTCTTCTCACCAAACCATTATTCCAATCACATCTCTCTCTTATCACCCTATTCCTAATCCTCTCTCTTTTTACTAACCCCACACCTCTCAAACACTTCCAGCTTCTTCTTGGACCTAGCATTCAGCCCCCATGTTTTCACACCCATATGGTACCGCTGGAACACAAATTTTCTCAAACAAACTTATGCTTAAGTTTATGTGATAAATCCCCCTTTTCAATAATTCCTCAGACCCCACTCAGTACTCTCCATTTCCTTTCTCTCTAACAGTCCTATCTCTTAATTCATCCCTCCTTCCCCTTGCCCAAATCCATCCTTAAATATCAGAAAACCTTTACTTCTTCTATTACTACACCTCCTACTCTAATCTAACCCCATCCCTCATCTGTTTCCTCCTCCTCAGACACTAGCACTTTCCTCTTACCTGGATTTATCTTGAAACCCTTTTGTCCACACACTCTCTCAAACTCCTTTACTAAATACTAAGCCCTTCTGGATTCTTCGCCACTAAGGCAGTATCATCCACCAAATAGTATCATGTTCACTT
>JABUQX010030947.1:2500-10868 GCA_015478945.1 Trachelipus rathkii | reverse complement strand
TATATAAAATATATTATATAAATAACAATTAAAATATATATATATAGTATATATATATATTATATAGATATATATATATATATATATTATATATATATATATATATATATATATATATATATAATATTATATATATATATAATATATATATATTTATATATATTATAATATATATGTATTTGAAAAATATAACTTAAAACGAATAAATGATAAGAAAATTATTTTTTTTGAATTTTCAATTATAATTCAAATAAAGAAATATAAAAAAATTCAGTTTGGTTCGGGGCGTTTAAAGATAAGAAAAATGAGGTTATATGCCCGGTATTTCAAAATATATTTAGTTCACAAACTGGAGTTTCAGTTCAACGCAATACTATATAATATATATATCTATTTATATGAATATATATATATATTATATATATATATATATATATATATATATATATTGATATATATATATATATATATATATATATCAGAGGTGGGCACCCCCCCGCTCATGTTAGGGGTAGTCCGCTAGGCGCACCTCCGCCACCTCAGGAGAAAACGTAGTCCGCACAGCGCACCTCCGCAACCTGATCAGCTATCAAACCTCCGCTATGTCGCAGTCCGCCACGTCCGCACGGTTCCGCACATCTTCCACTAATAATGTGCGACTTCACAAAAAAGGTTTTTTAATATTAAATACCTAATAGTATATAATATCCTTACAAAAGATTTATTATTAAACTGACCAAAATTGAATGGAATATTTACAAATCTCAAGATTTCCTCTTCCTCCTCAATATCTTCGTCAAGAAAGAACAAGAACTCCATATTTACACTTTTCAAAAAGATACTGCCCTCAAATATAAAAAGCAGTTAGGACTGACCTCTTTGCCCTCAAAATATCCCCACCAGTAATAAATATTCGCTCTACAGCAGCAAGGTTTTTGAAGGCCTACGTAAATATTTTTCGAATTTATAAAAAAAGTTCCAACTCAGTACGTTTGCCTCCCTGCCTAGCGTGAAAGGGGAAGATGTCCCTTGTGAAGAGGAAGTAAGCTGTGCGTTAGCTTCGCCTACCTCCCCACGCAATGTATTCCATAGACATAAACTTTAAGTCCTCACCTATAACCTCGAGTGCCTCTGCCTTCCCTTCGCCGAAATTTTTTAGACCACCCTGTCACACCCATGAAAGAAGGTCCTATTTTGCTTCAAGAATATTAGTAGATCTACGTGAAAGTCGTGACGGACGCCGTGCAGAGTCGCATCCTCACATGTGCTACGTATCAAGCTCGGCTCGACCTCATGTAGCTATGTATATATATATTCTTACTATAACTATATAGTGATATATATACGTATATATATAATATATATATTACATAGTGCTAGTATTATATAATATATACTCAGACGCCCCTATATAGTCACTACATATTCTCGGTGGTGTATATATACAAACTTAGCTCTTGTGTCTATGATTAGATCTTCTCTAATCTATTTACATCCTGTTTTGTATCTATATATAGTATAGGATAAAAAATGTCTTTAATTTTTGTAACTCTTATACTAAGATTTTCATAAAATATCCTAAATAATATATATATATATATAATATATATATACTATAATATATATAATAATAAAATAATAGTTAATATAGGTATTTCTGTAAAATATTATGTATATCATGCTGATTAAATATATAAATGAAATATACTATATGACAAGTACACCCTTCATTATTGATAATATAATATATGATAGATAATCTTTATAGTTTAGATACATATAGACCTATATAACCATAAAGTATATAAATATTTAAGTATAATATATATAATATATATGAAACCACTCAATTTTATTATATTTGTAAATATAAGCTCTGAAACATTAAATCCAAATAAGCATTTTTACTTTTAATAAAACTATACTCCTCCTCTTCCCTTTAAGATATTACCTCCCGGGTTAGTATATATACCTATATATATTATATATAAATATACTATATATATATATATCATAATTTGCGGGGTTTACACAGAATCGATTTAGATATTGCCTAGTTATTATATAGTGAAATAATAATAATTAATTAAAAGTTAGTTATTTAAGGATATTAGAAAAAATACAGAAGATAAAATTCAATTTTAAATGTTATTATTATATATGGTACCATTAGGAAATGAGATTATTTTGGGAAGTTTAATTATTAAAAAAATGTCTGTAGACTAAAAGTATAATAGTTATAAACTTAAAATAAAAATTATATTTCTTTTATTATTAACAATAAGAATTCTTAATAAGTAAACTATCTTATTTTCATTTTTCAAAAAAGGTGCGGACAAAAGAGGCGGAAACTTTTTTTGATTCCGCACGTGCAAGTCCGCAAATTTCCTGACGACCTCCGCACCTCCGCTAGGCCGCACCTATTCTGGTAGTCCGCTCGGAGCGAACTAGCGGACTAGCGGACTAAAGGAGTAACGAATCGTGCCCACCTCTAGATATATATATATATTATATATATATATAATATATATTATAAATAGACCTATAATATATATATATATATATTAATATATCATAATATATATATTACTCCATACCTTATATATATATATACTAAAATATACTATTAAGTTATACAATATTTATATAATATATATATATATATACTTATACGATATATAATACATATATTTATATATATATAATTAATATATTATAGTATATATATTATATAATATATATATAATAATATATATAATATATATATATATTATATATATATATATATATATAATATATATTAATATATTATATATATATATATATATTATACATATATAAATATCTTACTTTTTTTAATTTCATTTCATTAAATGTTTATTACTTTTTAGTAGTATTAGCCTTTCAAATGTTTTAACGGAAAGAGAATTTCTTTTTGGTGTTAAAGTAATCCCTCTTAAAGAAAACAATCGTTCCACAGGTGCAGAGGAAAGAACCCTGGTCTTGTATTTAATGAAGATTTTTTTTATTAACGGATGTTTTTGCAACCCGGTGATTGACCTGTCTTGATCTTCTAAAAATCCCATTACGTTCATGTCAACCGATGTTGTGGTCTTGGATGTCTTTGAGAATCCATAATAATCATCATTCTCTGGTATACTTTTACCACTAGAAGTACTGTCTTCTTCATTTTCAGTTAAACCTTTTAATGCAGAAATTACCATTTGTTTTACAAATTCCTTTTTACTTTGCACGTTCCACGAATTATTGATTTCTAACCACCTCAATTTAAAGTAATGGTGTGTAGCACTTGCTAAAATCGCATATATATACCAACTGACAAAGCCATGAAATACTTCATTAAGCAAGGGGTGGCAATATTATTTTAAAGGGCGGGTTTGCAGGTTTTTTACTCTTAGAAGAGCGGATAACATTTCTCCGTAATAGCAGTTGTTGTCTCCTTGCAACCGATCAATTGCCATCGCTAGTGGAGCCAAGACTGCAACGTATTCACCTAAAAACTTTATTTCATGAGCCCTGAATATTGGCAATTCAAGGGAAGTTTTGCCTTGTGCTTTAACAGCACTGAACGAGAATCAAAAAGAGAGTTCCATCTAGTTGGGCAAGGCAATTTTAACGTGCAATTCAAAACATTATAAATAATTTCATAAGATTTTGGACGGGTTCTCTTATTCCATTGTGCTGAACATTTTCCCATGGCCGAATGATTAACTGATGAGGAGGAGGAATGTTTCAGAGCTTGTTTAGCATCATTAAGAGATATCAAACTGAGAGTGTGAGATGCTCATCGAATGTGTTTTTGGGGGCTGAAACTGGAAACAGATGAGCATTCTTCTCTCTCATCCAAGACAATGTTTCTCACCTCCAAATCATCTTCCATTTCATGTTGGGGCTGATCCGTATCATTTTGTGGATCATTATCTTCAAAATTTGTCAGTGCAGGTACAATAGAGGTTATGCCAAATTTCTTAAAAGCTTTTAGAAAATTAGAATCATTGACTGTTACAGTACTTTCAATCTTTTCAACCGGAATATTGTAGTCATTCATTATGTTTTCCATCAATTCAGCAATTTTCATGTAGCTGTGTACACCTTTAAACCGACGACAAGCTGATGCTTCAATGTGGCGCTCGAGGATTTCTTCATCAATCATCAAGAAAAATTATATCTTAGTAAATTATTAACTCACTAATTTTAAAATTTAAATGACAAAAATATTTATTTATTTTTATTATATTTATGAAAATTCTACCCTCGAGCACGAGGAGAAATTGCAAAAAATTTTAAACCCAGAGCGTATTATCATAGCAGAGCGAATCTTTGATTACCTTAATGAAGAGTAATATCCCTTAAAATAGATAGTAAATATACAAGGACATTTATATGTTTGGCGTAATATAATCACCCAGATGATCCGGCGTTTCCCAGAAAAACTACGGTGATGACGTGTGACCAATATATCTAGCTGTAAAGGGCAAATGTAGAAAAGACTTATTTATTGTATCCCTAAGTCGTCATCGTTAACAGCTTTTCGCCCGTCATCAGATTTTGGGATAAGCTGTCTTCGGTCAGTGAAATAACGTTAACAAGATGGGTTTAGACCTGTAGATAGTACGTAATTTCGATAAACTCATCAAATATTAATGTATATAGCACGTTAAAGAATAATTCAATATTTTTCAAAAAATATTTGAAATTAATCTGTTCTAAAAGAAAGCGTGTGAGCGTGAGCGTGAGCGACATACTACTAACGTTAACTGACGACTGGCATGAACTACTACTAACGTAACGTAAATAATGAAAGTAATATAAGATATAATAAATAATAGTAAATAATGAATAATGTTTGTGGGTAAAAATAAGTAGAATAAATGAGATAGATAAAATAATAAATAATGAATGAATGATATATGTTGCGTTATAACTAATAATTATATAGAATAAATAATGAAATGATAATAAGTAAGAATAATGAATAATAATAATAAATAAATCTAAAAATAAAAACGAATAATACCCTACCCTTTATCAATTTCAACAAAGTGGTTGTTTTGATGGCTATGGTAGTGGATTGACTGGTTCGCACTGTTAAGTGGCAATAAATTAATCAAAGATTCCGTCATCAGTTATTGAAATTTTCATTGAATTTCAAGACTAAAACATTCCCTCGAACACTTTACCAACCTTACTCTGACTTTGCAGAGTTGAATGCAATATATTTTATCAGTCAACGGTGGAGATGGAGAGAATTTTCATATGAATTTGGATAAGAATGTTGAATGTATCGATTATTGACTATTTAACTAGTCAACTATTCAGGAACCATACCAGAAGGAATGTCTGATTCTCGATGGAGGAGAGGAAAAATTTAAAAATGTTCTATACATGAAGACGTGACATGGACGAATACGAGAGAGAGATAGAGATAGAGAAGAATGGAGAGAGTAGAAGATAGAGAATATGATATAGTATTATTATATAGTAAGTAGAAGAGAAGAGAAGTAAGATAGATAGTAGTAATAGAGATGAAGAGTAGATGGAAGATCGAGAGAGAGAGAGATAGATATAGGTAGAGTAGTAGGATGAGAGATTACTTACGAGAGAGATATAGAGAGATAGAGAGATATATATATGAGAGTAGAGAGAGAAGATTTGTGAAATAAGAGTGAAGATAGAGTAATGAAGAGAGAAGATAGTAAGAGATAGAAGAGAGAGAGATGAAAGAGAGATATAGAGTATAAATATAGTATATAATATAATATAGAAATATTATAGAATAATATAATATTATAATATAATATAGCAGGAATAGACAGATATAGAGAGACGATAGAGAGTAGAGGAGTAGAGAGATTATGGAGATAAGAGAGAAAGAGACGATAGTGATAGAAGATAGAGACGAGAGAGAGTAAGTAGAGAGGATACTATACATATAGATAGGAGAAGAGAGAGAGGGAGTAGAGTTTATTAGCCTGTTGATGCCAATTTATTGATCTGCAAAGTACTATATTCGTCTGAAAATTATTAAAAAAACCTGAAAAAAAACATTATCAATTGATATAATAAGCCTAAAACAAACTTAATTAAGAAATAGAAATTGTTTAAAAAACTTAAATAAAAATAAAATTAAAAAAAAGTAAAAACTTAAAAGTAAATAAACAGAATTAAAAAAAATTCTAATGAAACCAATAAAACAGGAATTGATAATCTTCCTCGCTATATATATATATTCTTTTATTAAAGTATCCCCAGTTACTAATATTTTATACCTGATAGTGATTAGGAAAAAAGTTAAGATATCGGTAGTGAGAGAGCCACTAATTCTCATTATAATAACTCATTAATTCTTAATACATTTGTATATAACATATTAGCTAATACTTAATCATTAAGCTACTTATAGTTTGTATATAAGGTGATATATAAGATATTCAGACCAAACGCATATAAGAGATATTCTTATAGTAATCAGTGTGACTTATTATTAGTTGATATTATTAGTTTATTAATAAATTATTTATGAGATATAATTTATTTTCTCTTATAATATTTAGATATAATGTATAATTTTTAGTTAATGATTTTAATATTGACTAATATCTCATAGGTATACTAAGTGATTATATTGAAATAGCAGTTTTCTTTCAGCAATTTATTATAAAAAACTAAATTTATTGATATATATATGTACATTTACTTTAAATAGGTTTATTGTAATCTAGAATGAAAAAAAATCCCAATGTTTTTATGCTAGTGTGGGGCCTAGTGGCAGGTTGCAGTGAACCATGTGACTTTGTACTGTCTTTATACTTCCAATGTTCACACTAGTGAATATTTTTAGTGTACATTGTAGAGATTGATCTGCTGATATTTGATAATTATATAATAAAGGTTGGGAAATTTACAAGAAATATTCAAACAAATTAGAAATAGAAAATTACTAAAGAATACATTTGTCAAAGAGACTTGTGGTGCATTCTATGGTAAAGATCCTGTAAAGATCTTATGGTTCTTCAAGCAAAGAGTCCCGTGAATCCAAATATCTAAATCCAAATTTATCAATCTTTATGCTCACTGTAAGGAGATTTAAATCCTAAAATTTTAGGGAACTTTGAATAGTCACATGGTGTAAAGAAACATTAATGGATTAATAATATTAACTCCTTATTAATTAATATAGTTGTATGCAATTTTACATTATATATTATAATTTTAGCAATTTCTGATTATTAATGACCTTTAAATTAAAGAAAATTAATTATTTGTTGATTCATATTTTTGTTGGCTCCAATAATTTTAATGATGGATGCTGCCAAAGTCTTTTCAAAATCTTGTTTGCCTCCTATGTTTTCTCCTATTTTCCATCTGTGGATTTTTGATATTGATTAATTTAGACAACACTGGGCCTGTTTATATTTGTTTGTATATGTCAGCTGAGATTTGTTTACAGCTGTTCCATAAAAATCAAGAAAAAAGAAATTTGATGAATTTCTTGAAAGTATATTAAATATTAGGCTTAATCATTTTAATAAACTTCTTAACATTCTGTAATAAAAGAAATTTTTCTATAAATTTATTTTTCATGTCTTTAAGTTTAAATCCTTGAGTTAAATATATCAAAATGAAATATATCTTAGTCACTGGAGGAGTTATATCAGGTATAGGAAAAGGAGTTATTGCATCAAGCATTGGAACAATATTGAAACACTGTGGACTAAGAGTAACCTCAATTAAAATTGATCCATACATTAACATTGATGCTGGAACATTTTCACCTTATGAACATGGTAAGTATTTACTATATGTTTCCTTATTTGTTTAAATAGAAAATTTAACTATCTTACCAACAATAATAATAATATTAATAATAATAATAATAATAATAATAATAATAATAATAATAATAATAATAATAATAATCATAATAATTTAATCCTACATCTATCAATGTTATTTCTTAGTTTAACATTGAAACTGTTCCTTAAGTTTTAATCACATTTTTTAATGTATTTTTCATAATAATTGTTTGCTTATCATAGTCTGTATACTTTATACATAGTAACTTGCCTCAGGTTTTTAAGAAAAATCTCTTAATAAATGTATGGTATTACTCCAAGCAAATCTATATAAAAAAAATTCAAAGATGCATTAATTTCGATATATGCATTTTAAATAGCTTTTTAAAGATCTAGAAGATTTGTTAAAAGAATCTTTTAATAAAAATAAAGAAAAATCTCAAAATTATTAATTTATTACATATTTATATATATATCCCGTACATATATTTCTTACAGATATGTAAGAAATTAAAGCTAAATATCTGGATCATTCTGTATAAAATTAAATA
>JABUQX010030946.1:0-2500 GCA_015478945.1 Trachelipus rathkii | reverse complement strand
ACCAGTGTTTTTTGCTGTGGAATTCCTTAAGTTCTTTTCTGGACTGTATTACATTCAAAATATACTCATGTCTGTTTTCATATCCAATTCTTACTTGTGACGCTTGTGTAACTACATTTACTGCATGCTCTACACCCTGGCTGTGGCATGGAAACAAAACAGTGTTAATTGGCTTATTTACAAATTGTTTTATTTCGTCAATTGTTAAATCCTTTAAAACGAGTGGCTCGGTGATTGTTTCCTTTTCCTAATCAATCATGTTTGAATAATCATCTGCATTAAAGTTTAGTGTTTTAGGCAGTTCAAAAACTTTTGCATTGGAATTCCTTGCTCTTGCTTGAATAATTCGTTGAACACCTAAATCTCTTATCTCTTTTCTTGTGTCCGCTAACATTGCAAGTAATACATTCTCAGGATGAGCAAAGTACGAGTTGTTACTTAGTACACGCTCCATAATCATAGCATGTTTTTTATCCACGTCTTTAAGTAGGCACTTTAGGTGACCAACACATCAGGTACCACGAAAATTATCAAGTTTCCGACTTCAGACTTTCAGTGTTTGCCTTTGTGCCGATGATGACTCTTAGTTATTCCAAATATCCTATTTGCCTGGGTGCTCTTAGTAAGTGAATCACTAGTTTTAATGTTATTATGATCTTTTTGCAAATGCGAGTTACCAATAATAATGGATACATGGACACTATCATTGTGCCAGAGAATATCCTGCTTGCTTTGTTAGCCATCTGGGTAGATTTGAGGTGAAGTGGGTCGCCCTGGAGAATTATCGATAGTGGTTAATGGTGTATGGGGGAATATACTCCGTGATTTTATACTAACCACATTTCATACAAATATTTTTGGTCAGTGCTAATTTGCTTAACGATATCTTCGGGGATCTTTTCAAGGTTGCTGTTTACAAGTTCAAAATCAACTATCTCCAGCTTATTTACATCTTCAATTTTATTTCCAATGGTACCCTTAAAAGTTTTTGGTCCTGATGTTTGTCCATCAATTGACTCGAATATGTGTTATCTGAATGAAAGTTTCACCTTGCTACTTACAGAGGCTGATTAAGTTATTACCCACAGTACCGGTCATTCCATATAAATATATTTCAATCATTCTCAAAACTCCACCAACTCTTCCAGTGTTAACTGGAGTCCCATCGCAAAGAATAGCTTTAAGGGAAATCTCGCTATTAGAATCAATTAAGAAAGTTATTATTTCATCAGTAATACATTGGGCCTTGCCAGAATCTGGTGTAACATGAGTCATGTAAATATCATCTGGTTCTCTGACAATAACATAGTACTGCTTTCTTTAGTACCTTTTATATATATGCAATTTGTTTCTTCTCCAATTCTCTTCACTACGATCCACTTATTTCTATTATAGTTTTGACATCTCTTCTGCCGTCACATTAATCCTATATGCAGTTTCTACATTTCCTGCTCTCTAGTATTGCATTCTGGATGGCAATTCTTTGCCCCACTGTTCGCCTTCTCTTTTTGCAACTTTTTTTTCTAATCTCACATTCTTTACTTTTCTATGTCTAATCTTGACAGTATCCCATTCTCATATCCTTCTCCTGCACATTGATCATATTGCCATAGCATTTGGCCTTTATAGCTTAGCACAAAACCTCGTCAGCTGTTAGAATCGATGAAGATGTTTAAGTGGGTCCTATACCAAACCAGATTCTCTTTAAATTTTCCAAGTTCAATGATCTTGGAATAGAGAATTCTCGTGCGATTCCAGGCCTTTGCTTCTATAAAAACAAAAGTGGTAGTGGAACAGATAGTCATACCTGGTTAGGATGACGCAGGGCCTCTCGTAGAGGTATTTTTGAGATACGTTACGTTTAAAGCAATTTGCTGAGCGTTTATGAGTGATATCTGTTTTAGTCGTTAGAGGAATGAAATGTGAAGTCTAAAAACTTAAAATCTTATTCAGATTAGTGAATTTGTTAAAGTTAAATTAGTACCTTAACTTTATTCTCCTTCACTCTTTCCTTATTTACTACACTGCAGTCTCCATCAATAGAATGACAGCCAACTACCCTTTAATCATTTATGAAAATGTGTGTTATGTCTGTTTTAACTATAGACTCTGGCGTGGGCAGTGAGCATCCCGATGACAAATCTTCAAGCAGTTGTGGGGAAGTTGCCAACATAGCTTTTACTGACTTCTAGTTTAATGAAAAGTGTGAATGTCGTGTATCTAACATTGCAAAATGAAAAGAAAGCAATTGCAATACTTTTTCTTTATTTTTACACAACTAGATTAGAGAGCCATTAGATTCCTACTTACTAAACCTAGTAAAGTCATACTACCATCAATATCAATATTACTATAGGGTATTTAGGTCAATTTAGGATTTTTTTGATTTTTTTTAAAAAAATTCAGGTGATTTTTTTTAATTTATGCTTTATTTTTTCCTATTTTTGCAGATTCGTAACGTCACGACGTAGTAGTACTGATAGAGTGTGGAGTGGTGTGT
>JABUQX010030945.1:12500-22540 GCA_015478945.1 Trachelipus rathkii | reverse complement strand
TTTTTTTAATGAAATTTCAATATATTGTTTTTTATTATACCAAACTATTTCAAAAAGTGCAGACTCAAAGAGATTTTAATAAAAAATTTTAACTTCTAAAATTACGCTTTTTCTTA
This sequence comes from Trachelipus rathkii, assembly GCA_015478945.1. NCBI lineage: Eukaryota > Metazoa > Arthropoda > Malacostraca > Isopoda > Trachelipodidae > Trachelipus > Trachelipus rathkii. Next base: position 22,424 of record JABUQX010030945.1, on the reverse strand, counting down.
AATTTTCACATTACAAATTTAGAACTCTTAAAAGTACGATTTTTCCTAAATTTCAACATTTGAAATTATTTGGTAAATCTTAAAATTGAGTTTTAACGGTATTTTCAATTGAAAAATAATGTGTTTCATTGAAATGCAATTTCAAAAAGCAGAAAAGTGAATTTATTAATAGTTTTAGGTGTCTTAAATTGACGTTTTTTAATGAAATTTCAATATTTGTTTTTATATACCAAATATTTCATTAGTTGTGAAAACCTGTTTTAATAAAAAATTTTAACTTCTAAAATTATGCTTTTTCTTAAATTTTCACATTACAAATTTAGAACTCCTAAAAGTACGATTTTTCCTAAATTTCAACATTTGAAATTATTTGGTAAATCTTAAAATCTGAGTTATTTTAAACGGTATTTTCAGCATTGAAAAATAATAATGTGTATTATTGAAATACAATTTAAAACAGCAGAAAAGAGATTTATTAATTGTTTAGGTGTCTTTAAGTTGACGTTTTTTAATGGAAATTCAAATATTTGTTTGTATATACCAAATATTTTCATTTAGTTGTGAAAAACCTGTCTTAATAAAAAATTTAACTCTAAAATTACGGTTTTTCTTAAATTTTCACATTGCAAATTTAGAACTCTTAAAAGTACGATTTTTCCTAAATTTCAACATTTGAAATTATTTGGTAAATCTTAAAATTGAGTTTTTAACGGTATTTTCAGCATTTGGAAAAAAATAATTGTGTTCATTGAATGCAATTGGCAAAAAGACTTGAAAAGATGAATTTCATTAATAGTTCTTAGATGTCTAAATTGACGTTTTTTATGGAAATTTCAATATTGTTTTATTATACCAAATATTTCATGTTTGAAAAATTTATATTATTAAATAATTTAAACTGTCTAAATTACGCTTTTCTTAATTTTCACATTAAAATTTAGAACTCTTAAAAGTATGATTTTTCCTAAATTTCAACTTTGAAATTATCTTTGGTAATCTTAAATTGAGTTTTTAACGTAATTTTCAGCATTTATAAAAATAAGTGTTTCATTGAATTGCTATTTCAAAAGCAGAAAAGAGTGAACTTATTAATAGTTTCTAGGTGTATTAAATTGACGTTTTTTTATAACGTGATAATTTCAAATTTGTTTTTATATACCAAATATTTCATTAGTTGTGTTGTGTACCTAGTTTATTAAAAAATGTAATTCTTAAATTACGCTTTTTCTTAAATTTTCACATTACAATTCTATATAATTCTTGAAAAGTACGATTTTCATAAATTTCAACATTTGAAATATTTGGTTATATTAAATTGAATAAGTTATTGCATTTTCAGCATTTTGAAGAAATAATGTGTTTCATTTGAAAGCAATATTCAAAAGCAGGAAACAAGTGAATGATTAATAGTTTTAGCGTGTATTAAATTGACGTTTTTAATGAAATTATCATATTTGTTATATACAATATTTATTAGTTGTGAAAACCTGTTTTAATAAAAAATTATAAAACTTCTAAATAGTTTTTCTTAAATTTACATTACCTAGTGAAGAACTCTTAAAAGTACGATTTCCTAAATTTCAAACATTTAAAATTATTTGTAACACATCTTATCCATTTTTAACGATATTTCAGCATTTGAAAAAATAAATGTGTTTCATTGAAATACGAATTTTCAAAAAGCAGAAAAGATTTTAATTAAATTGTTTTAGGTGTCTTAAGGTTGAAGTTTTTTAATGAAATTCAAATATTTGTTATTTTACCCTATAACACAAACTATATTATCATTAGTCTTGTGCACAAAACCTGTTCTTAAATAAACATTAATTAACTTCTAAAATTACACGAATCCTTCTATCTTAAATTTTACAATGGACGAATAATAGAACTTTAAAAGTACGACCCCAAATTTTTTCTAAATTTTCAAATTTGAAATTATTTGCCGAGGTAAATCTAAATTGCCAACGTTTCTTATAACACCCCAGCGTATTTTCAGGGCAGTTGACAAACACACCAAATAATGTGTTCACTTGCCAAATGACAATTTTCAAAAAGCTTGCCAAAAAGTGAGGACAATTCGGATAGAGTATAAATTTCAGACTATTAAAACTGACGTGTTGGTGTAAACCCACATGAAAATTTCACAATATTCTCACTTTTACCCTATACCAAACATTTCGGCATTACGTTAGTGAAAAGATCATTACTTGGTTAAATGATCAATTAAACCAACACAAAATTGCTTTATTCTAATTTTCAAAACACATCTGGAGAACTCGACTACAAATTTTCTATCCACGACACACCTCAAAATGGTCAGCTATGTTGAAATTATTCAAGGAATAAATTTAAAAATGACCGTTACAACACCAAATCTAAATAAACACACCGACAAAGGTATTTCTTCCAGACCGCCGCTATGTGTGAAGAAAAAACTTAATTCTACATTGAATGAATGTACACCGTACAATTCAATCTGAACCTCTACAATTTCACCAAAACCAGACTGGAGATCAGTGATATTAAAATTAATGTGTTTTAGCGGTGATGCTCATCTGTCGGATATTGGACGTCTGTTTTTTTTAATAATTAAATGTGCAAGATTTTATTTTGTACTGCTATTACGCCAATATTATCACTCTAGATTTTTAATATAGCTTCCGTCACAGTTAATTAATTAGAAAGAAATCGGTGCATCTTCATCTAACCCACTTCTAAAAGAATAAAATATGTTTTTGTTTCCACTTCTGTAAAGTTTGTCGATTACAATTATAGAGACATTGTGAGAAACTAGCTAAAAGTACGCATTATTAGCCTAAATTCAAACATATTGTTAACTTATTAATGGCTATATCTGCGGTAAATCTATAAATTGAAGGTTATTAACGGTATTTTCGTGTTAAGTCTGCTTGTGGAAAAATAGAGTGTGGTGTTTCAATTGAAACTAATACAAATTTCAAAAAAAAAGTGCATCTGAAAAGTGACTTTGTGGGGCATTATTTTGACTGTCTTTGTTCAAGAGATGTAATTTAAAGATTGACGGAGTGGGTATTTTACATATGAAATTTGTTCAATAATAGTATTTTTTAAATAGTGTTATCACAATAATTTCATTACGTCTCGAGAGTGAAAACCTGTTTTAATTTAAAAAAAAATTAACTATGCCAAAAACTTAGATTCCTAATCAGCCATTAAATTTTTAAACTTTACACATTAAATCCAAGTCTGCGATAGAACATTGTAGAGACATCTTAAAAGTACTCGTCCAAACAAATTTGTAGTTTCAAATTAGTTTGGTCTTAAATTACACTTCAAAATTGAAGAGTTATCTCTAACTCTCCTCTGCTCTCATTCTACTTTTCATCGCATCTACTTCTTGAATACATATCATCATCTCACAACTAGAGTGTCTCTTCATTGAGATGTATAGCACTCTAGGATGTTTCAAAAAAAAGCAGATAAACAATTGATAGCATAGTTATTGAGAGTCATTTTCAAAGTGAGTAGGATAATGATAAAGGATGAATTATTTATATGATTACTAATTGGAACTGCGGTTTTATTAGGTGAATAGAAGAAGTTCTCATTAAAGGTATGGTTCTATGAATATAAAATAGTTGGAAAAGTTTCAGCGGACGTATCCTGTAAGAACCAGTGAAATAGGTGAAATTTCGTTGATGGATAATTATTACCTTCACTATACGTCTCTCCACGTAATTTTAAGTGCTGTGAGCTTGAGGTAACAACACATCGTGTCATATATTTAAATTCTAATGTTGATAAAAAAGTGGATTTATAGATGTCTAGAATGCGTAAAAAGACTTCCATAGGCATTATTTACCTTCAATGTAATGGTTTTCTCGCCACAAGTCTTTCCTTAATAGCAGAATATCACAGTAGAACTTGTGAGTTTACCTTCTAGAGACCAGCAGATACTCTAAGGTGTTGTTTTACACGCGCAGCCACATACCAATTGTGACTACAGAATCAGTATGACTATGAGTTATTTAGTGAGTATGTGAATGATCGTGATAAATATCCTATATAAATATATGTTTATGTATGTTTCTCAAAGTGGTAGGCAATAGAAGCCAAACCAAATAGTGAGGTGGCTTGAAGGAGATAAAGGAAATCCATGAATAATCCTACATTCTTAAGGGCTTAGATCAAGGTACTAAATGATGCTTGATCAGGATTACATGTCGAGAAAGCTAGTTGGATATTTCTTCCTGTGTGAACTATTCTCAAAATTATAAAAAGGACAAAGTCCAGGAATGTGTAGCAAAAATTTTAAACCTTCCGGTGTCTCGCACAATTTACAGATATCGAAATCACTCCTCGCTAAGGTTATTTAAGAGAAAAGCAGAAAGTGAATTTTTTTGGGAGAAAGCATTGAATAATGGTGTTGTACTATGTGATAATAATAATCATACTGAGTCTATATTATAATATAATGATGATAACTCAATTATTCAATATAATACTATTTATGTTTATTTATAATTATACCAAATATTATTACTATATATATATATATTTATATATTATGATTTAACAGAAAATTATAATTTGATTAATAATAAAAACTATTATTATAAAGTTTATGGTTTATAAAAATAGATCGACCTGATTTTTTGCGGATAATTACAGACGGCGATTGATATTTTTACAGATCAACATCCTAAAAAATTTTTACATCAATTGGTTTTGGGATTAGATGTGTTTCTTTTACACCTTATGATATTGCTCTTTTATCCAGCTGCATCACTTAGCTTTTCTTTTTCTGTAGGTGAATATCTCTTTAATTCTTGTTATTATACGATTAGTTTATTTCTGAACTAGTTAAAGTGTACTGCAACAACCTATAATATAATATATTTACTCCATCGCAAATAATTTTTATGTTAAGCAGAATTAATGTATTGGAGCTTTATTTTCTAGATATAGTACAATCCAAATTTAGATAAGATTAAATATAATTTGATCATCTAGATGATAAAGTTCATCTCTTTTAAATATATATTTGCGTAAAATTTCAAAGGAAGCCAGAAAAGTGAAATACTTTAATTATTTAAGTTTTAGTGGTCTTAAAATTGACGTTTTTTAATTAGAAATGTTCAATATTTGTTATCTTAGACAAATATATGAGGCTCCTAAGAATATTACTAATATAATATATATATTTGATACATATTTGATACATTTGTTAGGAATTTTCCTTTAATATAATTAATGAAAAAATTGGTTAGAGATAATAACTTTGGATTATATAAAATTAATTGCCGTTTATTCAATTTGTTTACACTTAAATTTATTCATCATCTTGTTCTAGCATGAAATGGTTGACCATCATTAGTCGTGCATACTCACGTAATATCTTTTTCTCTAAACTATTCATCAATCTATTATTAAAATAATGTATAATATGTTTTGGGTAAATCTTATATATATATAAGAATTAACTTGTGAGGAAGTTGGTTTTGTTAACACGTATTATTTTAATTGTTTGATACTCGGTAATTGATTTATATTTGTCATAATCATGCAGTTTAGACAAATAAAAATAGTTAGTAATAGTGTGATTGATATTCTCATTGAAATACACAATTTATTTAAAAAAAAGCAGAAAGAGAGTTATTTTTTTAATATGTTTATAGGTGTGAAGCTCTTTAATGACGTTTTCGGTAATTGAAATTTCAATATTGTTTTTTATATTAACTCAAAATATTTCGTATATGAGATTTAGTGTTGGTTGTCACAGGACAGTTACCCTTGTTATTTAATAAAAAATATCATATGCATCCAAATTGTTGAAAATGTCTAATCATGCTTATATTATTTATCTTTAAAAAATATTATTTTACATTACATTAGTAAAATATAATATGAAAATAACTTCACTGCATAAAAATAAATAACGTAATAAGATAATTATTATATGACCTACAATATTATTCATAATACAGTGTATTTATTGAAATTATAATATTTTTTTATTATCTCTATATATGGTAAGTAAGGAAGTTATAAAATTTGTAAATTATAGTAGTTTTTCAAGTGATTATATATAGCGCCCTTATTATGAGGTATTGGATTATTTGTGAGGTTAATTTCTAGTAACATTAAAAATAAATGGACCTTCTCTCGAGTTTACACTCTTGATAATATCATCTCACACTTATCAAAAAAGCTTGAATAGTAAAGATAGATTTTATATAATTAGTTCTTTAGGTTGTCATTAAGTTGTGAACGTTTTATTTTATTGAATAAATTATCAATGGATATTGATGGTTATAGTATAAATATATAATATATTTCTATAATTAGTTGTGTAAGACTCATGTTTATAATAATATAAATAATAATTTAATTTATCATATAATGAATTAGACGCTATTCTAATTATCTTATTCATGCAGTTGACAATATTTAGGTAACTTTCTTTAAAAATGATTAGACGATTTGTTCCTAAATTTTCAATCAAATTTAATATTGCAAGTGATTTTGATTTGGACTTCATGATTGAGTTTAATCAGTGATATTATCGAGCTTTGAAAAAGTGAAAAATTAATTGTATAGTATTTGTAATTTTTTTTATGCCAATTATCTAATAAAAGTAAAGTACACATCAGTATATATAAGATATAGTAGTTAATGTTTTTATATGCGTATTATAATATTGACCACTCAGTATGTATTTATGTACAATTGAATTGTGAAGAATTTTTCGCCGTGAATTTGTATTTTTTGTTGTTTTAATAATCTCAATACCAACAAATATAATTCAAATATTATAAGTTGTTGAAAAGCTAGTACATTTTATGTAGAAATTTAACACTTTAACTCAATAGTTAATTAACTATAATTACTGAATAATTACTAGAGCGTATTTATTATTCTTACTGAAACTACAATATTGTGTAGTATCTCTTCATACATTTAATTATATATAGGAACTCTTGAAGATAAGCTATCTAATTTTTTGGCCTTATATGAAATATTACTCTTGATTTCTTAATACATCTGGTGAGAAATATGATGGATAAAAACTCTTATAAATAAATGAATGATAATATATATAGTATCTTTCTTGCCCACTTGAAATCAACCCATACATACACGGAAATGTTACAATGACCTTTAAATTGTTCCAAGACATTAAGTATTTATACAAATAGAAATGTAAATCAAAAGAGGAGCTGAATAGTGAGTAAATCACAATACCAAAATATTGGCAGCAGTAATAGAGGAAAAATTTAGAGGTTATGTGTATAAATATAATCAAAAGCTCAAATCTTTCATTTATCTACTCTACGTATTCTTCTATGCAACTATAGTGTCCTTGAATACACAGCTTAAACCTTTCTATATCCTTAACATTCTACGTGTCTTCTTATGTCACGATCTTTCTTGAAAGAATTACATCGTGTCTCTCACTAAGGAAGATTCTCAGAGGCTAATAAGTGCTTTGAAACATGTTCAGAGCTTCTTGATACCATATAAATTACTTTCTCTTTAGAAACTATGCGTATTGTCGTTCATTGTGTGGTGCATGCTTCGAAAATCTGTGTTGATTCCTCTCATACATATTTTCTCGAAAGGGTTGAGTCTTGGGGTTTTTAACTTAACAGCATTTTCATTCTCATTTGCTGTTTTTTAATCTCTTGCTGTCATCCTGTTATATTCTCCTTATAATATCGCTGTTACAGAAGATCGTTCTTCTGATCTCTCTGATCAGATACCTAATTCTTTGACAATTGAATACTCAAAAATTTCGACAAGTTATGATGCTTCTTTTTGGCAACCGTCTGACTTCAATATGTAACACTGAATAATTTATCATTCCTTAGTATTGATTGGCAAACTATAGACCCTTAGTATTATTTCCCGATCTGATGCATACTTTCAAAGAATTTCTCACAACTTATGAGGGAGATTTTACCTTGCAGTGTGGTGTCTAGGTGAAACAGAACAGACCTCATTGGAAAAATCTTTATTTTAGGAACCTCAGGCCAACCACCCGTGAAAGACAACTATTGAAGGTTATCCATTCGTTTGTTGCCACAGTTATGCAGCAATGTTGCCAAAAAATACTGTTCCAATAGCCAAAAAGTCTTGATTTCTCCAATAGTTTTTTATAATTAAGATTTCGCATATAAGAAATTGTTAATACTTCACATATTTGAACTTCTGATTAGTCAATTATCCTTAATTCAAAATTCATTATTTAAATGTTTTCTGTTGCTAGAAGGGTTACCAACCCTACGCAAATGCAAAATAAAAATTGCCATCCACCGATTTCTATTCGATTCACCTGTGAAATTGTGAAATCATTGTGTTAATAATGCATTATAAAATTATGAAGCAAATTTTCGAACGAGAATTATATTTACTACGCTTGGAAAGCGTTCAGGGATGAGTGATTGACTTCTTCATAAGTAAATATATGTGATGAACCTCAATCGATCCCTTTTGATATTCTCAGCCTATGAAAGGTTTAATATACCTCTGGTGGTCGATGTCGACTACAATGGAATACCAGGTTTAAACCTATACAAATATATGTTATTATGTATTATTTTTATTTTTCAATGAATAACGAAAATATTAACCAATTTATCAAAATCAGATTTTGTCGATTAGGTTTTGTCGATACCGGTTAATCACTGATGTTTTTATTACTGCTCCTAAAATTTTATCAAAAGTTTTCAAACAATCTGCTTGAGAAAAGTAAACGAAACTTTGCTGTAACAAGCGTCTCTTTTGAATAATCCTGAAAATGTATTTTTTGTTATAGCAAGACAGGCTTAGCGAGATACTGTCTGAAGATGCTGTGCTCTTAATAACAAACCTAAACTTAAACCTAAAATTTCACCTATTAGATTCATGCTTCTAATTTTGAGTCTTCCGAGCGTCTTGCAATGATTTGTTGTTTTGTTGTTTGGGAAACAGACTCCATTGAAAAAATTCCACACGTTTAACATTGATATATATTTTCCTATTTAAATTTAGGATTAGGGTTAACATTTTTCCTAATAGCCCAATAAAATAACCTATAAACAAAACATTTTTTTAAATTAATTATAGTAGTACTCAATCTTTTTAAAGCCTAATGTCCACTTTTGAGAATTGGATGCAGTCTGAGACCTTCTCCAGCCTCCCCTCCCCTCAAAAAAATATGTAATACGTTGCAATTCCTGCTACATTGTACATGAATTCAAAAAGACCTTACAATGCTACTTTCAAACTTGTTTGGACTCACAGTTTCTCAGATATATATTTCCGAATATGACAGAGACTCACAAACTCTCCTAAATCCGGTGTTGCAAGACGACAATACATTCTACTTGGAAAAAAAAAATATCCCATGTTCCGTCAGTTTTTTCCAATCCTGTTATTTTAACTCAAAACACCCCTAAAAAAAAGTTCCTACTAGAAACCAAATATCACCCACTGGAGGGTGGTACTACCCATATTTGATCGGAAGAGCTAGTTTAAAATATAGTTTGGTGGCAACGACGGCAAGCATTCACTGCGATGAGTCAGGTTCTAAACTTCGTGAGATCATGGGATATTTACAAAGCAGCAAATATGTACAGCAGTAACAGCACATTGGCGAAAAACAAAAGAAAATATGAGGACATCACTGGGTAGTAACCGGCCATCCTTTTTGTAATGCTGGGGCCAAGAAAAGCTCTTTCACATCGATTCCGTACCTAATATTCTCCACTGAAATGCTGGACTATTTTTACCGTTCGACTATATTAGTTAATCTTGCCAATACTATTTAACAGATCTATTAATTATTTGAAAAAACGCCGATACCAATTCATCGGTAGATTCCTATTAATTAATTAATCATAAGGACTCACGCCGATTTATCTACGAGGGAAGGAGCTCCCCCCTCCCCTGTACTCCCCGACC
>JABUQX010030945.1:0-5000 GCA_015478945.1 Trachelipus rathkii | reverse complement strand
CTTCTTCACTATATAATATATATATATATATATATATATACGCATATATATATACACATACATATACATATATACATATATATATCATATATATATATATATATATATATATATATATATATATATATATATATATATATATATATATATATATATATATATATATATTACTGTCTTTAACATTAATACTGTCACTATTACAATCACTATTATTATTATCACAACTATCATTATTATTATCACCATTACCATTATCGTTATCATCACTATCATTAATATCATCATTATTACTATCATTACCATCACTACCACTATCATTATCAATACTATTATTAACATTAACTAATCATCATTATTACCATATTATCATTAACACTATCATCATCACTATATTATTATTATGTATGTATGTATTATTATTATTATTATTATTATTATTATTATTATTATTATTATTATTATTATTATTATTATTATTATTATTATTATGATTATTATCACTATCACTATTTTAATTATTATTACTATCATTATACACTATTTTGTATGTGTAGTGTATAATGATAGTAATAATAATTAAAATAGTGATAGTGATAATAAATAATAATAATAATCAATAATAATAATAATAATAATAATAATAATAATAATAATAATATAATAATAATAATAATAATAATAATAATAATGATAATAATAATAATAATAATAATAATAATAATAATAATAATAATAATAATAATAATAATAATAATAATAATAATAATAATATAGTGATGATGATAGTGTTAATGATAATATGGTAATAATGATGATTAGTTAATGTTAATAATAGTATTGATAATGATAGTGGTAGTGATGGTAATGATAGTAATAATGATGATATTAATGATAGTGATGATAACGATAATGGTAATGGTGATAATAATAATGATAGTTGTGATAATAATAATAGTGATTGTAATAGTGACAGTATTAATATTAATGTTAAAGACAGTAATACTTATATATATATATATATATATATATATATATATATATATATATATATATATATATATATATATATATATATATGTTCATATATATATATATTTTTCATAATATATATATATGTAATGTAATAATAATAATGTATTAATGTATATATGTTTATAAATAAGCTAAGGTTTATATTGATATTTAATATTTAAAAAAAAAATAAATAATAATATATGATAATAATAATATGTAATAATAATAACCAGCAATTTTTTTTTGTGTTTTATGATGAGCTTGCAAATCTACTTTTGAATAATAATATGTAGATATATAATATATATAACAATATATATAATAATATAATAATATGTAATAATAATATGTAATAATATGAATAGTATAATTAATATGTATATATAAATTATATAATATTATATATATAATAATATATAATAATATATAATAATAATAATAATATAACTCCTAATAATAATAATAATATGTAATAATAATAATAATAATAATAATAATAATATATATATAATATAATAATAATAATATAATAATATATATAGATTAATAATAACAATAATAACAACAATATATGTAATAATAATATGTATGTAATAGCCAATAATATATAATATAACAACAACCTTAACTTTATATATATATATATATATGTTATATAATATGTATATATAAATTTTAATATATATATATATATATATATATATATATATATAATAATAATATAATAATATAATATATAATAATATATATATATATATATATATATATATATATATTTATAATAATATATATATATAATATATATATATATATATATATATAATAATAATAATAATAATAATATATATATATATATATATAATATATATATATATATATATATATATATATATATGTGATGGACATGACATGACATGATTATATATCTATCTTGTATCTTACATCCTCTCCCAGTCAGGCTACGAGCCTGTCAGCAGGGCTAACATCTGCTTCCATCTTGTTCTATCCATCACGATCCCATCCGCCATCAGCTCATCCATTGCAGGCATCTGGTGTCTCCTCAATGAATCCTCTACTGTGTCTCTCCACCTCTTCCGCGGTCTTCCCCTCGGTCTCACTCCCTCCGGTCTCCACCTCCACCTCCACCTCCTGCTGGCAACTCTCTCCCTGCATCCTCTCCAGGTGTCCCCACCATCTCAGTTTGGCTGCGTCCACTTTATTCATCATGGGTTTCACACCCACGCTCTCCCTCATTGTCTCGTTTCTCACTGTCTCTTCTCGTCTTTCCAATCACTGTCCTCAACACATTCATCTCCGCTGTCTGAATTCTACTCTCCTTTCTCCCTGTCATGCTCCATGTCTCCGCCCCATACAACAGTATCGGCGTCAACACTCCCTCGCATATTGCTCTCTTCACCTCTTTGTTCATATATTTATCTTTCAAGATGGGGTATACTGCTCTTACAGTCCTGCCATACTGCTCAATCCTACTCGTAATTTCCTTTGCACACCCCCCTTCTCTTCCAAGTGCTTCCTAGATATTTATATATATATATATATATATATATATATATATATATATATATATATATATATATATATATATATATATATATATATATATATATATATATATATATATATATATAATTATTTTAATCTCTCTACCGTCTACCTCCACTATCAACAACTCCTCCTCCCTGCTTATTACCATTATTTCTGCTTTCTCCACATTCATATTCAATCCTGTTTCTCTCAACTTTTCTGCGAAACAGCACCATTTGCTTCAACCTCTCACCATCTCCACTCCAACACGCCAAATCATCTGCATATACCATGATGTCTCCGTCAATCTCTTCTAAACTCTCTTTTACACCTCTTATGACTGTGTCCAAATACGCTATAAACAATATCGGCGACAGCACACTACCCTGCCTTACTCCAGTTTTTACCTCAAACCATTCCTCGTTTTTATATCTTGTTCTTACTACTTATGCTATTCACGTATGTACTTTTACTGCCTTTATCAGTCTGCCTCTAACTTCATAATCCTTCTCCAGAACTCTCCACAGCTTCTCTCTGTGTACAGAATAAAATGCTTTCTTCAAGTCTATGAAGGCGATATATGCCTTCTTATTGTATTCCCCTGTCTTTTTCTGTATCATTCTAAATGCAAACATTAAATCTGTAGTACTTCTACCACCTCTGAACCCATACTATTCTTCACCCAATCTTGGCTCTATTTTTTATCTTAATTTTCTTTCTAATATTCTTTCATATAACTTCGACAGTTATCCATTAATGAGATTTCTCTATAATTTTTACAATTTCCTCGTCCCCCTTACCTTTATAAATAGGGAACTATAATTGACCTCCCCAACCTTCCGGCACTCTACTCTCCACCCAACACCTGTCCAGAAATCTCAGCATCAAGGCTTTCAGCCCCTCTCCTCCCTCCTTCAGCAACTTAATATTTATCCCATCCTCACCAGGAGTTTTTCCGCTCTTCATTTTCCTTAACGCCTCCTCAAATTCCTCCTCCGTTATTACCTCCTCCTCTTCTCCCTCCACGTTTCTCTCCTCCTCTTCTCTCTCCCCTTCCTCTTCCCGGCTGCACTTCCACATTCAACAACTCATCAAAGTACTCTATTCACCTTTTGTTTTTTTCCTCCGGGCTTACCAATGTCTCTCCGTTTTTGTCTTTGATATTACATACTCTACTCTTCGCTCCTCTATACGTTCTTGCCAATCTAAAAATCTTCTTCTTGCTTTCCTTCATATCATCCATCAGTTCCTTTGCTAGCTTCTCAGCCACCTCCTCCTTTGCCCTCCTCTTCACTCTCTCCGCTTCATTTCTTGCTTCCACGTACACGGCTCTATATTATATTCAAATATGGAATATATGTATCAATATAATAATAATAATGTAACTATAATAATAATAATAATATAATAATAATAATAATATAATAATATATATATATATATATATATATATGTATAATATAATATAATTTATATATATATATATATATATAGATAAATAATAATAATAATAATAATAATAATAATAATATAATAATATAATAATATATATAATATAATATATAATAATAATATATATATATATATATAATAATAATATATATAATAATATAATAATAATAATAATAATAATATATATATATTTTATATAATAATAATAATAATAATATGTAATAATAATAATAATAATATAATATATATACTAACTAATAATAATAATAATAATAATAATAATACAATAATATGTAATAATATATATATATATATATAACTCTTTATATATATATATATATAATATATATATATATATCACGAAATCGAAATTCAAATTACAATTATTCAAATAAACTGCCATGATAAAGATGACCAAATAATATTTATTTTAAATGCTTTTAATCAAATGTAGAAAACATCCTCAGCATCCTCATTATTCCAAAGAGATGAGGATGCGGATGTACCGTTAAGTGAGGATGCGGATGCGGATGCCGGATGCGGATCTGCAGATGTAAATTTAGGTGCGGATGTTCCACAAATGCGGATGCGGGATGCGGATATGTCCATCACTAACATATATATGATTATTTGTTATAATGTATCAATAGTTTTGTATCATTTATATAGATTCAAGATTCTTTGGAAGGAAAAACTCTTGCATACCATCTTCAGGCCTCATTTTCAAAAATTCTTACCAGAATTATATATATATATATATATATATATATATATATATATATATATATATAGCAACCTTTATATAAATGTGTAACTCTTTATATATATATTCTTATATATAATATATATATATATATATATAAATATATAACAACATATATATATATATATATATATATATATATATATACTAATAATATATATATATATAATAATAATAATATATATAATATATATATATATATAATATATATACATGCATATATATA
>JABUQX010030944.1:35000-40000 GCA_015478945.1 Trachelipus rathkii | reverse complement strand
ACCATCTCAACTGATTTCTCTCGATATATTTCAGGGTCGACATCACCCCTAGTTTCCTTCTAAACTGCTCATTCTTTATTCTATAATTCTTAACACTCTCATCTCCGCCGTCTCTATCTTGCTCCTCTGCACAGTGCTCGTCGCCCAACACTCCGATCCGTATAGTAGGATCGGTCTCAGTATTGTCCTGTACACTATTAAATTCACCTCAGTAGGTATTCCCCTTAATCTCAGTAGTGAATATAACATTCCCACGTTTCTGGAGAACTTTCCCATTCTCTCCCCAAACTCATCATCTTGACTCCCTTGTTCGTTGAACACAACGTCCAGGTTTTGAAACTTGTTCACTTGTATAAGCCTGGTCTCCCCTATATTTAACACTATCTCTTCACTCACTATGGCTATGATCATCACCATAATTTTTTCTCTATTTGTCCTCAATTCCCCTTGCCCTGAATACCTCATTCCACCTATTCATGGCCTCCTGTAAGTCTTCCACCCTCGATGTATTCACAGCCGAGTCATCCGCGCACACCAGTGTGTGTTCTTTGTTCTCCCTAGTACAAGTCCTTTTTTTTGGTAGCTATCCAGGCACAATATAAAGAGTAGTGGTTACCTAACACGTCCCTTTCTCACCCCAGTCCTCACATTAAACCATCTCTCCCCATTCCCTCCATCTTTCACCATGATTGTTGGGTTTTCATACATGCCCTTAATCTCCCTTATCAATTTCGGCGGTAGTCATATTCCGGGTCTTCCAATACTCTCTGTAATATCTCTCTCTATCCTGTCGAATGCCTTTTCTATGTAACCCTTATCCTTAATCTTTTCTCCAGAATTCTTACATATATTTTACTTACTGCTGACAGTAAAACTATACCTCTATAATTTCCATACTCTACTCTATCTCCTTTCTTGTGTATAGGGCATATAAATGCTTTCCTCCAGTCATTACTAATTCTCTCTTCTTCCCAAGCTTTTTTGAGAATTTTCATGAACCTACTAGCAATTCCTTCTTCCTTCTTAAAGAGTTCGTTACCCAACCCGCCATATCCTACACTCTTTCCCTTTTTCAACTTCTTAAACTCTTCTCTAACTTCCGTTATTTCAATTACTCCTATTTCCAACTGTTCCTGTATCGCTCTGGGGGCGCCTCCTCCATCTCCTCGTCCATCCCCTCTCCTAACACCACATTCAGCATTTCCTCAAAGTATTCCCTCCATCTCTCTGCCACCTCTTCCTCCTCCAAAAGTGGTTGCCACTCTTTGTTCAAAATTGCATACCTTTCGGGCTCTTTATTTCTTCTCCTAGCCTTGGCCATGCCATATATAAGCTTTCTGGTGCCCTTCATGTCCTCCGTCAGTTCTCCCCCTATACTAATCCATGTAGAGTCTTTACTTCTTCTTTTCACACCTTCTGTATGGTTTCTTGCAAGTATGTATTTTCTTCTACTTTCTTCTGTTCTCGCATTCATCCATTTTCTGTATTCATTATTTTTATTTTTCATGGTGTTTTTGATTTCCTCATTCCACCATGTCGTCATCTTCCATTTTCCTTCCTCAATTTTTTTCCTTTCCTATGACCTCGTCTGCAACCCTGTTCACTCCCACTTTGAAGCTTTCCCAGCTCTCCTCCAGAATTTCTTGTTCCTCAGTTTCTCTCGCCTGTTCTAGTGAGATTTTTTCATTGAACTCTTCCATTACTCTCCTCTCTTTCAGTTCCTCCACACAATATCTTCCTTTCTTTTTTTATTTGTTCTTTTATGCGGTTTCCATCTGAACTTGCCCAATATCATTATGTTGTCGGAATCCAGGTAGATCGTTGGGATGCTTTTCACATCCTCGAAGACTCTCTTATCGTTCGTCAGCATCATATCGATCATCGACTTTTCCACGTATCTTCCCTCTTCTATGCTCCACCTATATCATGTCCATTTCTTACTTTGATCGTGTTCGAATAAAGTTTTCACAATAACCATGTTTTTTTTCATTGCAAAATCAATCAGATATTCTCCTTCCACGTTTCTCTCTCCCACACAAACTCCTCCCCTATTTGCAAGTTACTACTTAAACATTCAAGTCTCTCATGACTATCTTTCTCTCCCTTCTTACTGTAACGTACATTTGTTATAACTCATCTCTGAAATCCGTCTTTTCCTCTACGGATCTGCCTTGATGTGGTGCGCATACCTGGATTATGCTCAGTCTTTCTCCCCCTATTTTCCATGTCACAGCAATTATCCCTTCGTCTATTAGCAATGTCTACATCACGCTTCTGTACACCTCCGGTTGCATAATAATCCCTACACGATGTTTTTTATCATCTTCCATACCCTTGAAGAACATTACATAATCCTTGTACAACCTTCTGATATATATATATATATATATATATATATATATATATATATATATATATATATATATATATATATATATATATATATATATATATATATATATATATATATATATATATATATATATATATATATATATAACCATCACATTTTAAATTCCTTTCTCCCTAAAAGAGTGCATTCACCATCAGCTTTATTTAAAAATTGTACGTTTCGGTTACCTCCAACTACCCTCGTATGGCTTTAAATTCTGTTCCTTTTAAAGTTTTCAAATCGATGTTTAATAGTTTTACTTTGTAATGATTTTAATTGTTTTAATCTTACCTCTGATTGGTAGTATAGTTTCCGTAGGAACGCCTTACTACTCAACTTTCCCTTCTCTCAGATTCTTGGTACTCTAGCTTTCGGAAGTTCGGTGAGTCCTTTGTCAGTCCCTAGATATATCGAATGTTTTTCTATAGAGTCTGGCACAAAAATTTAATTTTCTTTCTTCCTTTTTTGAAATTTTTGTATCTGATTTCGGTTCTTAATCGTTGCAGTTATTATGGCTTATTTAATTCTGTGAATAAGGATGTTCTTCAAAGTTCGTTCAATACCATCCTAGAAAACTGAAATAATTGATGATAGGAAAATGGCAACCTGGGAGAAATTAATCTGTGACCCATCTCCTTTGTAATATATGGTTATTTCCATTGCCCCAAAACTTAAGTTGTTTATTTATCTAGTGAAATTTAATCTTAAAGACAACTAAAACAAAATCTTCTTAGAAAACACAACTCAAACAATTATTACTCTGTTTATAATATTATTTGTGTTTTCATCTTTTGGTGATCTTTCATAAGATACACACACATACAAAATTGCATTGCTTCTCTTACTTGTTAGAAAACTACAGAACTTCTTCACACCAACCCAATACTTTCTCTGTTTGTTTGCATATATTCTAGGTATATGCTGCTTATTCTTGTATGGAGCTTATTTATCACATCTGACTTTGATATTGTTTGGTCGAATAAATTCTCCTTTGAGGATCGTTCATTTTTCTCGCTTCTCTAAAGGGGTTCATCATATCTTTTTCTAATACTCAGACTTCAGACATAACTGCCATGCTCATTCTTACAAATACAACACTTATTTCTTCAATCCTTCAATTCCGTCAAATTATAAACTTTTTAGGAAACTTGAATTGGGAATTTTGATCTTTGATTTTAGAATTTGATCTGGTATTTGATCGTTGAATTTGACCTGGTATAGAGCTTTCGATATATCTATAGCCACATCACAAATATTCACTGAAATGCTGAAGGCTGAGGACGAAGAATCGGAGAGAAGTGAAAAAGATAAAGAGTATAGAGGGTTTCTCGCTGAAACTAAACTGACGCTTAGAAATGAAATTAAAAGAATTAAGATTCTTCCAAATCTTCCAATTAAGGATAAATTCGAAACATCAGAGAGAGAGAGAGAGAAAGAGAGAGAGAGAGAGAGAGAGAGAGAGAGAGAGAGAGAGAGAGAGAGAGAGAGAGAGAGAGAGAGAGAGAGAGACAGACAGACAGACAGACAGACAGACAGAGAGAGAGAGAGAGAGAGAGAGAGACAGACAGACAGACAGACAGACAGACAGACAGACAGACAGACAGACAGACAGACAGACAGAGAGAGAGGTTAAATCAGGTCAATAATAAAAATTTTGAGAGGGGGGCCCCCTTCTTTCTTTCGGCATAGACTAGATGAGCTCAAGTTCCCAGCTAAATCCTGGTGGGATATCGAAATTGTTAGGCGGAGAAGAGAAAGTTCAATAAGGAAAGACGGAAACTCGGAAGCACAAGCTCTGAGAATCACAGGAGTAATATTTTCAGACCCATTTTCTTAGTTTTAAACTTGAGTGAAAAGAAATCAGACCTTCGTATAAAATCCCAATATTATGCATAAATGAGTGGAAGGAGAGTAGAGACAGAGGAATTGGAATCATCCAAAGTGGAATTAGAAGCAAAAGTTTTAGAGAATATTTTAAAGCTATTACAACCTAAGAGAGCAGTTATGCCATGGGAAGAAACTAGTGGATGAAAGGAAGAAGTAGTAAAATTAGTTGACATTTTCATGAAAAATGTCAGTGTGAGGAAGAGGAGCCGGAAAAGTTATTACAGAATAATTTTGTTCGATTTTGAGGTGAAATGTAAAAAGCATGAATTTCTGAAGTTTCGAGACGATGGTAACTCCTAAAGGCAGCTTCATTAACACTAATAACAAGAGAATAAAACGATTTAAACCGAGGTTTATGAATTTTAATTGAGGGGGGAAAGAAAATTATGCGTACGCCTCCATGCCAAAAAGAATGCGTTCTTTACACTAAGAGAGCCACTCCCACCGAAGCAGTAATCATTCTATTGGCGCAAGTCGGATCAATTAACAGCACAAATAGGAAGATAGGAAGACGGACGAATTCATCCAGAGGAGGAATGAATTTGACATTATTAGGAGAAAAATTGGATGTTAAAAAAAAGTGAAGGAAGTTGTATCGTCCATTTAGGTTTACTATGGATTAAGGATTTTCAGCCATGTTCATCAGAGGAGAACCATTAATTGCGGTAAACATTGAGATTACCAAGATTGATGATTTCAGTAAATGAATAATAATAATAAT
>JABUQX010030944.1:25000-27500 GCA_015478945.1 Trachelipus rathkii | reverse complement strand
ATATATATAATATTCAGGTTGTTTGGTTAAAATCATTTGGTTTAACCTAACATGTTTTTTTGGTTTAAACCAACTAAAAAATAATTTTTATTGTTTTTTTTTTGTTTTTTTGCTTTTTCAAATAAAAAATAATTAAAAAGTGTTCTAATATATTGTAATTATATATTTAAATAGTAAATAAATTTGAGGAAAACGTGTTCCAGACTTTACCAGTAGAATACATGTAAGATTGAGCATAGCAGTTAAGTCTAGGGTCATAGAATTGAGCGGAGAATTTATGAGGCTCTGGAACACGAGCCTCGTAGGAACTCTCTTCAAAGAAGGAGGCAAATGACTCGAAAATTCAAAAATACAATGTCAATTGTTGTAATAAAAGAATAAGGAGAGTGATGAAACAGCTCGAAAGCTAGAGAGATTGGAGAGAGAGAGTCAGTTAGAGTAGGAGAGTTTAGGAGTCGACAAGCCCTAGACTACACTTTATCAAGGAGAGCAATATGTGTGCAAACACCCCAGATATGTGATTCATACGCTATAGAAGGGCGAACAACGCCCTTATGCAGAGCTAGCAACTGGGATGATGAGAAGAAGTTCCTAAGGCGTCTCGGAAACACCCAATTTCGTATAAACTGTTAGAAAGAACATAATGTAATCCTTCTAATAAAAATCACGAAAAAATAAAATATCAAGAATATTAAGAACAAAAAAAGTTAGTTATGTTTTCAAAGAAGATGTTATAGTTGTATGAAGATTATGTCAAACAACCATGTTTTCTTTAACACAACAATAGGTACCGGAAAGATCAGAAGTGTGTTGCTTCAAGGCTATCATTTTTTTGCTGTTGAAAGAGTCGTCTTTCAAATTAAAAGGAGTAATGATGAGTGATGGGGTTATCAGGCTAAGAGTGAAGAGGAGACATAATAACAGATAGATCATTGATGCAAAATAATAATGAAATAAAAGAGTTGAGGATAGAACAGAATTCTGAGAAACACCACTATGGATAGATTTAAAGGATTAACGGTGGCTACCTACAATAGCAGCCATATAAAGACTGAAACGAAAGCCAAGAGAAGGTTACAAAGAGAATGATAAATACCGAAAGTGGGAAGTTTAGATATTAAAGCGTTGTGCCAGACTTTATGGAAAACCTTCGATATGTCTATCGCCACAGAAAAAGATTTAACGAAATGCGGAAGAGGAGAGAACCAAGAGTCGGAGAGAAAGGAAAGATCACCAGTCGAGCTATCCTTACAGAAGTCATACTGGCAATAAGAGATAAGTTAGAGACTTAGATGTTTCTAAATCTTCTTGTTAAAAATAGATTAGAAAACTTTATGAAGAACAGAGGTTAAATCGATAGGACGTTATTTGAATTGTTGATTGGTGTCTCGCTTCTTCAGCACATGATGAATGAATGCATTCTTTCAGCAGGAGGGAAAGGTTGAATTTTATTGGCAGTGAGGAAACAAGTTACCACCAAGGCAGGGTTCAAGCTCAGAAGCACATGCTTTGAGGACCACCAATGGAATAACTTCAGCATTCTCTGCCCTCTTAGTGTTAAGCTCAGAGAATGCAGAAATGACATTTAAATGAGTTGAAAGGTAGCGTAGAGGGGGAATAGTTCTGGAACCGTCTAGAGTGGAATTAGAGAGAAAAGTCTGAGCAAACAGTTAAGCTTTAGCAAAAGTTAAGACAGCAGTATTAGCGACAGAGATACAAGATTAGGGAATGAGGAAGAAGAGGCAAAGTTAGAGGTGACATTTTAAAATTGCAAAATATCAGAAAGAACGTGAGGTAGAAGAACCAGAAAGATTGTTGCAATTTCTAAGAAGATTTTTTTAAAGCCTCAAAAAGTTGATTTTTTGCTAATCCGGGATGAAATTTATTAAAATACGAGTTTCTTGATTTGAAGACAACGATAATTTCTGATAACCTAAAATTATCAGTATTAGTTGAAGGAATAGAGAAAGGAATCGTTAATGCATCCCCATTAAATATATATATAATATATTATATATATATATATATATATATATATATATATATTATATATAATATATATAATATATATATATATATATAATATATATATATAATATAATATAATATATATAATTGAAACTTAATCCCAAATATGTTTATGAGAAAATTGAAAAAATGTCTGTATTTAAATTAAATTGATGTTTTTCAGTGTTTAATATAAATATTTTGTCTCAAAAACTTATAAGAACATTAATATATATGATGTAAACAAACATATACAATAAAAAAAAATAAAATATTCAATTTAAAGGTAAAAAAAAACAAAAAACAAATAAACCAAAAAACATGGTTTTTATAAAAAAACTATTGTTTTTTTTAAAAAAAACGTGTTTTTTCCAACTCTAATGTTAATTATAATATTATAATAATATATATATAAATATATATATTATATATATATGTATAATATATACTACTATAATTATATATATATATATATATATATATATATATACAT